>PVJX010008369.1:0-65997 GCA_004027295.1 Dolichotis patagonum
GTAGTTTCAATCTAAATATATTCACTGAATATCAAGTTAATATAATATTTTCTTAATGTATTTAAAAATAAGTTTTATTAATTACTTTCCCATCACTGGGACAAAATATCTAGCATCAACAATTTATAGGTTTATCTTGGATCATGGTTTGAAGTTTATTTAGAATAAATTATCAAAGAAAAGAAATTAAGTAGTAATTTCATTCAAAATATCAGCAATAAAAAATATCTAAAATTCTGTAAGCACATTTAGGATAGCTAGGATGATTGTGCTACAAATTTGGTAAGTTCTTGGAACAAAACAGTTAACATTCATAGGATTGGAACAATTTTGCATGTTAGTGTCTGGTGATCTGAGGAACTCTTGAAGATCAGTACGTAAAATAACTCTAGTTATGCTCCTATCCCCTTGTTTTGAAGGCCTTTATCTTCATTGTTTTGGGCTCTTTGCTATTGTTATTTATTTGTCTTTTTTGTTTTGTGTTTTTCTAGTAATTTATTTTTTTTTGTTTGTTTGTTTTTGCCTCTAATACAGAAAGGATAGGTACACATGTAGAGGCTTATACATGCCTAGAACTTCAAAATATTTTACAAGAATTGATTATATTATGTGTGATGAAATAAACAACTACTTTGAAGGAAAAGAGACATTATGGTATCCATTGCTGATTCCAGATCATCATGCTGTGAAATCCAGTAATGCTTTTATTCTTTGTTTGGAGTGGTTTTAGTCGGTTTTGTATTATTTAATTTCAACATACATGAAGGTATGGACAGCTATTTTGAAGAAAACGAGAGACATTATGGTAGCCACTGTAGATCTCCTGTTGTTTTGCTTTGAAACCTGTGTCACTAACATTGTTTTCTTCTGATCTGCTTTGTTCTGTTTTATGTTTAGTTTTACCATCTTTAAAATAAAAAAAACAATAAATGATATGCTCATAAGTAATTTTAATCAATGAGGTTAAAGGTATGTATTCCAAAAATTATAAAACATGAAATTGAAGAAAACACAAAAAATGGAAATAATTCCATATTAATGGATTAGAAAAATTAATATTTTAAGATGTTTGCATTATACAAAGCTATTTAGAGATTCAAAAATCTTACCAAAATTTCAAGGTCTTTTTTTCATAGAAGTAGCAAAAGTAATCCTAAGATTCATTTGAAAGTATAAAATCCTTTGACTAGCCATGTTAGTCTTGACCAAAAAAACATAAAGCTGGAGTGTTGATGCTACTAGATATCAAAATATAGTACAAAGTGGTAGCCAGAAAGACAATACGGTGTTGCAATAGAATGCACACACCCCCACACCCTAATGGAACAGAATAGAGATTCAAGAATTATACCTTTGTTTCTACAGTCAACTGATTTTTGAACTTGTGACAAGCAGCACTTACACTGCTGAAAGGATAACCTCTTCAATAAATACTGGTGTGAAAACCTAAAAATACACATACATATCTACAGACAATTGAATTTGGGCAAAGGTAGTAAGAACACACAATAGGAAAGTGACAGTCCCTTTAATAAATGATATTATTCAAATAGAATATAGACATGAAGAATAATGAAAAACATGTATGAAAATTTAGAGTTGAAAAAAACAAGCTAATTATACCAACTGAAGTCTTCCAAGAAAACGCAGTTAATGGATTAGAAAATGCACACTGTAAACTATCAAAATTATCAAATTATCAAATTTTATTGCTACAATAAGTAAAAATTTTTGCTTCATGAAGAAAGTTAATCTCAATGTATACATGGTATAAAACAAATTTTGAGAAAAGATTTTTTAAAATTATCCTCACCCGTGGTTTTAGTGTGCTCATAGACTATTAAAAATTAGTAACATACATACTACAGTAAGAAGAAAAATTAATTCAGGATAAGATGAGAGGATATAAAAGTAAATAAAACAAAGCAACATATATACAGCAAAACTGTAATTATGATACACTGATATGTCAAGAACCATTTTCTATGTCAATTAAGATATTTCTTATTTTTATTTTGTGTCTCTCTTACCTATCCTTAAACAATACAAACTGATCTAAATATGTAAGCAAATAATGAAAATTACAATTTTAAAATAATGGGTTATTTTAATAAATAATTAAGCATGTAAACTGTATACTTTTCATGCAGGTAATTTTGGTTCTGGCCTAAAATAATATAAAGCAGTATCCTGGTCCTAACTATTTCAATTTTACCTTTATCTTTCTTTATGATTATCTTATCTCATTCTTACTGCAATGGTCCCCAGATGAGATCTATAACTCCTAAGGATCATTTCTTTACACATACAAGAAAACATCATAATCTAAAGTGTTATTATGTGTCCTTGTCCTTTGTTGAGTTGTTTGTGAACCTTTGTAAGTCAATCACATCAGCCTATCAAATCTCATCTTTGAATGTAGAGTTAGTATCAACCCCCACAGACATGAAGTATTTGTGGTACTGTTGGGTAACATAAAGGGAATAATGGATATGAGGGAGAACCCTATAAAATTTATTACTAGACTTGCCTATTTTCAGAGTGAAACACTGAAACCAGATGTTTTATTTGTAAAATAAACATATCATAATGATGAATAATGTCAAATCATAATAGAAACAATATCCTGAATGGATGTTAGTCAAGAGAAACAGATGTGATAATACTAATGTAAGACCAACAGTAACTATTATTAAACATTATGAGGGAAAATATTTGTTACTAATAAAAAATAGCATAGGTTACAGATGCATTAAAACAAATCTTTTTTTTAAACCACAAATGTAGGTAAAAAAACTCAGAAGATTTAATCTGCTAATCCCATATACCACTGAATATAATTTTCCACAAGGGAACCAGAAACCCTAGGTTATTTCTTTTTCCCTCTGTCTAATGAATGTAGAGCTCTGTGGAATGTCTGACACTCTAAATGCTGCCTAAATGTCCTTATACTTATTTACTCTATTTTCTCTCACATTAATTATAGTAGCATAACTTTATACATTCACTAATTTACTTGTCTATGTCATGTAATTAGAATACAAATTGCAGTTTTATTTTTATGACTATTACCTGCAATCTGACACATATTTAAATATTGGCCACATATTAAGCTAAATGGAAAATTTTATCAAATTTAGAAGTTATCATTTAGGATACATTTATAATATTTGCTTAATTTAAATTTTAAAATCAAGAAAGAAACTCAATTTCTGTAATTATAAAAGAGAAAACTTTAATTGTTTAGCTACAAAAAGTGAAAATTAATAACAACTTGAAAATGAATGATAATCATGCCTATAATTCAGTACTCAGGAAGCAAAAGCAGGATGGTTGCCATGAGTTCCAGGCCAGCCCGGACTACACTGTGGCTTAAAGGCTACCCTGAACTACATATCATGACCCTGTATAAAAAACAAAAAAAGATAAAAATTATCCAAACCTATGTATTAGAATAAATTATTATTCAACACTGAATGCATATATTATAAGCACAAATATTTCAAACTTCAATGAATTTATTATATAAAGAAAATAAAGATCAATTATACAAAGAAATGAAAAATAATATGTGTAATATAGTAAATAGTATAAAGAATTATAAAATAACACAAATAAAGTTAGTAAAGCAAAAATTGTTTCTTTTAAAACATAAGAAAAGTAGATAAGAATCAACAATTGTAATTAAAAAATAACTGGGAAGCATTAGTGACAGAGAACATACTAAAAGGTTTATCTATTTATAGAACTGACCTATGCTATTATAAACAAGTAGCAAGGCCCAAAATTTTGAAGTGCATATAGACAGGTAAATAAGAGAGAGAGATGTTTTAAGAGAAATTAGTATATTAACATATCTGAAGAGACAGCATATTTGAATAAGCCAATAGTTACAGAAAGTAATTCAAGTTATATGTTAAATCTCTCTATCTATCCCTTTGCTACTGACAAAACATGAGTCCAAATGCTTTTTCCAGTTTTGATTAAAAACAAAGCACAAATGTAGAAAGTTTTACTTCAGATCTTGTTCAAAATGGGAGAAGTCTGAACTCATTTTTAAAATCATTGTAAGATAACTTTCATGCAAACACCAGAATTATACTGAAAAACTATATGCCAACCATATCTGTAACTCAAGTTGCAAAAACCTTAAATGTTTCAGCAAAATATCAAATGAAAGTATGAGAAAACATTTTGGGACTAGATAGACACTAAGATGATATAAAACAACAGAATGTACATGATTCACTAAATTAATAAAACTAATTAAATTTATAGCATATGAAGTATGATAAAATATGATGAATATTTAAACGTTTTAAATTCATTGTGGTAAAAGACACATTACCATTAGTTCCCCTCAAAAATTCCCATCTTTGAAAACACACTGTATTTCTCACCACTCTGTGAAGCACTTCGAGTCCTTTCTCCTGTTTTTAAGTCATTTCTCTGTAGTGGCTGCATTGATGTCCTAAATCAGTTCAAAACATGTACCTTTCATGCTCCTTTTGATTTTGAGGAAGAGCCAGAAGTCATGGATAAGGCCATCTCACCTCAACAGAAATTGCAGTAAACACTGTGCTGGGAAAGCTATACAAATCCCTTGAGATAAGCGGAACTCTAAGATGCAAACCAAGGTTTCTAACTGTGGGTGTACACATTCTGTATAATCCCCTACATTTAAGTGTTCACAGACCCTGTGATTATAATAGGGTACCAAGCCAAAAGACATACTAATCATTTGATTCTAGTTATTCAAAGGGAAGATTTAATTCTGGAGAACAGCATAGAACCCCTGGAAGCATGGAGAGGCTTACAAAGTGAATCATGTGGCATAAGCTTAAATGTGTTTCCCAGCCAATGGGGACCTCAGTCCTGTAAGAAATTATTTCTTCCAACAACCTGAAAAAAATCTAGAAATGAAGACACAGCTAGCCAACACTGATTTCACCCTTTTCACTCCCTGAACAGAAAAGCCAGGCAAGATGTGCTGGGATCCTGACCCATAATAATTGAGAGAATAAAGTGACAAATTGTTATAAACTGATAAAGTTGTAATTATTCCATAATAGGAAATAAATACATCTACAATGCTTGATTAACTTTCTTGTGAAATGAATATGGTACTAGTGTTTTCCTTATAAGAGTGACTGTAAATTAGTATAAACTTTGGAATTACTTAGCATTGTACAATGACAAATGAGTCATTTGAGGAACTTGATAAACATTTTTGTGTGATAAACAGTTTTGTGTAGCATCTAAGAATATACTTTCCTCTCTTATCTCCTCTTCCTCTTTCCTGCCCTCCCTGGCTCCTTTTCCCTCACAAACACACACCCAGAATGATGGAAGAATCAGTTATTTTGTTATCATTAGTGGAAATTTCAGTCTTTCCCAGCTGATCTGAAATATTATTCCTTTCACAAGAAAAATATTCACGAATATGTCCTTTTTTCTTTCTTTCTCATGTTTTGATATGTATTTTTAATTTCCCTACAGTTCTCATCCATCAAGAATAAGTAACAAGGATTTCAAATTAATCCATAAACAAACATTCTGATACTCTACTACATTTATCCAATTTACAAGATCCACATAAAAATGTCATTAAACCACCACACTATGAAGGTGTCCAGCTATTATAGTCAGACTTTTTCCGATTTGCTACTTGCCTTGTAAGCACAGGAAAACTCTCCAAAATTGAAAAGCAATTTTGCCTCAACCCTCCCTACTCCCATACCTGGGATACCACAATATCTAAACTTCAAATAATTATTGCAATGATCCAATACGTAATTGGTAAACATATTTTATGTGATATGCTTCAGTTTTAGAGCTAGTTAAAATACAATCTTTGGATAAATTTTTCATATGTACACAGTTTAAATGTGCTAGACATATAATTTTTCCATTTTTTTCTGGGAAATTTTTTACAGACTGGTACTAAAATAGAAGTATACATTCAAGATATACAGAAAACTGAGTTACAACATTGAATTTGCATGTATCAATCCATCCTTTTGCCTGTAATCCCAGCCATGGAGACGCTGAAGTAGAAGGATTGCCACATGTTCAAGGCCAGTCTGGACTACATAATGAGTTCATAACAGCAAAACAAAAGAAAAATCAAACAAAACCCAAAAGTGTTAATCCCCAGGCTCAGGAAATGTAATGGATTTTGTGAGAGAGAACCCACAACTCCCCAGACCAGGATGTGGTACAGACCATGTGAAAGCATGTAAACTCATGGATTAAAAATTATAATAAAATAGATTGATGGACCTTAAAGTTTTAACATCATATGTAGCCTGTTTACATCAGTGCCACCATTGATTTTTGAAAAGGACAGCATTTTGTACTATATTTGTGAATTTTCATTTGAATCCTGTCAATTCTCAAATAAATTTTGCATACTCATATGACAGGTAAATTAGGGTCTGAATTAATCACCTGAGTATGGCTCAAAACAGTTTTCTTTTTTTCACATAAGAATGCATCATCAAAAACAGCCTCTAATTTGGTTTCTTGATGTCTAATGTGATTAAGTATATTTTGTGATTGGAGAAAGCAAATCATTTGCAGTCATTGAGATTGACATCACTGCAGTTTTCAGGCTATGCTATTTTCCATCATTTGGAAGTTCTTTAATTCAGTGCAGCCAATGTAGAGCTATTTTCAGAGTCTTTTCCTTTTTGCTAAGCCTCGTTTTACATATAGTAGAATGAGCTGAATATGTAGTTTAGGGCTTGGGCATTTATCTGCTATACATGAGGCCCTGAGTTGATCCCCAGCCCTAAACATAGGATATGTAATACAGCTTAGTTTTGGAAGCAATAATTTCATTATGTGAGAGTTCAAATCATTAATATACTTTTACATCATAGTGTACCAAAATATTTATAAATCATTCTTATATAAGAATTATTTTCTTGTTCAGAATAAATCATTAATATATGTTTACATCATAGTGTACCAAAATATTTATAAATCAATCGTATATAAGAATTATTTTCTTGTTCAGAATGGGTAAAACTGTTTCCTTAACTTAACATTTTGAAAATATTGAATACTTTTCTTATTCCATGAAGACTAAAGTGTTTTTGTTCCAAGTGTATGAGATAACCTTGGGAGACACACAAATAATTTTTTTTTCCATTTTAGATGTCTATTCTATTTAAGTTAGCAAAATAGAACAAGCAGTTAACATGATTATGATTTCTTTGATCAGTTCAAATTTCTAAAGAGTGTACTTGAACAAAAATATTTAAAAGAAATGTAGAGCCCATTTGCTGTTCATAAATTGTTTTTATATTCAATATGAAATAATTTATTATGTCAAATATCATTGGTTATGTTTCACATTAGTTTTGCTTGATGAACAAATGAAAACATTTGGGAAAATAGATGAGAATCAAAATATCTTTCTGATTTCTGTATCCAGGCCTATGCAAATAATTTATAAACAGAAAAAGCATCTATGGGAAAAAACAGCTCAAGTATTTTTAGTTCTAATTTCAGTGGCAAGCAGTATTCCTTGAAGCATCACACTGGACCACACCATTGAGGAAGAAAGATTAGACAGTGAGCCATCTCCTCCAGTAAGACAAGGTCAACAAAACTGCTTAACATGCAATTTAGATTGAAATGTATCTTGCAAACTTATGCAAATTAAGGAATTCACGAGGGAAAAGCATCCAGGAGGAGAATTTGTTTTTTAATAAAGAAGTAAGGTTAACAAACTTTTATCGTAATAAATGGATAATGAGTAAAACAGATCTGTGGCCCACTGCAGCTAGAAAATTGCTTCTCCAGACAGAAAAAATGTAAATGGGGCCCCAGTAATGGATTTAAGAAATGATAAGACAGATCCCAGGAAAGATACTTTAGAGCTAAAAAGTTTTTATTTAATAATCTAAATACCGAGAAATGTTATTGCTTTTGATAAGAAGGTCATACTTGATAATATATGCAGAATGGTTACAGGTAGAGACTGTGGAATCCTCCTGATGATAATAAACTTGATGTTTATTGTCCTCAGCTTTTCAAGGTAACTCCAACATAAACATGGGAGATCATTTTTCTTTTAAAATAAATTTCATACATTCTTAATTGTATTTGTACTGCGAGTATTTGCCTTCTCTACAATGTATACTTGGGTTCTGACACACGGTGGTCCTTCAACACTTGTTCAGTGAAGAGTTATGTGAGTTATAGAAGTTTTTAATAAGTAGTGTTTTATATTTAATCCAAATTGCAGTGTTCTCTTTTTTGTTTTTCTAAATCAGTTAAATAGTTCATTAATGTAGAATACCATTTCTTCTTAGTTCACACTTTATGTTTAAGCCATATCAATACACAATTCCTTGGATGTACTTTAACATTGTTTTTTTTTAATCTTTGCTTTAACATATCAAAAGTGTCCTCCTTGTAGTTCTGCTCACCATATTCAACTTATCTTTAACAGAATCACCTCGTGTACTCTTTTGCTTTGAGTCTGGATATCCTCCCAAAGCTTCATGCAGTCATAGAGGCCACTGTGTGTGACGTTGGTGATTGGATCATTGTCTACTGCTCAGATTGGCGGTATGAGTGCTGCACCTACCCAAGGGTGGGTAGCCAGCATACAAAATAATGGAGGGAAGGAGGGGTGACTTTTCCCTTTTTGCCCTTTTTGCTCTTGTTGCTTGTGGCCACCATGAACAATTAAACCAAAGCCATGCCATCCTATCATGGAACTAGCTGAATATAGACTGAAACCTCTAGAAAACTGTAAACTAAATAAACCTTTTGTTCCTTTTTTGGGCACTGGGTATTTTGTCTAGCAATGAGAGAAAAGTAACCAACACAGAATTTGGTACCAGTGGAGTGATGTCATTGTTGTGACTATTCCTAACCATGTGGTTCAACACCCTTTGAGAATGGTTTGTGGGAAGCGTTGGCAAAGATGTGAAGATGTTGCCTGAAAGGCCAGAGCTGCAATGCCTCAGGATGTTTTGCATGGGAGATTCTGATCAGAGTTCAGATAACCAGAAGGCTGATAGAAATCCTGCCAGTAAAGATCAGACTGAGGAGGTTTCTGCAAGAAAGAACGATCGCATTGGTTGTTAGACTCCAGGTAATGTGTGTTATGGCTTGGCAGAAAGTTTGTCTACATTTTACTTGTGTTCTGAGACTTTGCCTGAGACTGAGATTAAGGATGGCAGACTAATTAATCTGCAGAAGAAATTTCAGGGCAGTCAAATTTTGGGGCAGTGGCATAGCTATTGTTGGAGCTTTTAGCCTGATTTATGTTGCAAATCAAGAGCAAAGAGCCCCAGCAGGGTGATCTGAAATGTTGTGAGTCTGGCAGGGGAAAAAAACTCCAGTTAAACTCTGGACTGCAAAGATAGAGTTGAGATCTCTATTGTTGAGATGCCCTTAGGGCATCACAAGCAACAGCCAGTTTCAGGCTTTGTAGCCTCAAAACTGTAAAAGTGAGACTTTGCTTTGAGACGAAAGCCACAGAGCACCATATTCCATAATAGTGGAAGAGGCTACATGAGGTTCCAAAATGGTGGTGGCAGCACCAGGTTGCAGAATGGCAGTGACATAGAACATGTGTTCCTCAGAATCAGGTTCTGGGTGCTTAGTGATCCAGACACTGGGCCCCTACAGCCAAGAGAAAGGAAAGTCTAGCTACTGCTCCAGCTGGCTGCAAACCTCATGGCACTGGTTTTAGGTGCATACAGATTGCAAGAGTTCTGATGTTAAAAATGCTTCCAACCCAATTTCAGAAGGCTTGGGAGGCCAGGCAGTGTACCCCTCAGAGGGGAGTATATGAAGCTGTGAGTGTGAAGACAAAGGTGAAAAGAAAAACACAAAGTTTGGAAAAGCCAGGAGCGTGGATCACCTAAGGAAACCTGCAAGGAGGGAGCAAAGCTAGCCCAAGAGAGAAGCCTGGTGGTGGTGGTGAGGTTGAGAGGAGAGTCACCCGAGTGTTTTGGAGCTCACAGTTTGCCAGAGATTTCTTCACATGTTTGACATGAAACGGTAAGATTTAATGTTTGCCCTGCTGGATTTTGGATTTGTTTTGCTGCCAATCCTTTGAATCCTTCTGTTTGTGCCTTTGAAAATGGAAATTTTTGTCTTATGCCATTGAATGTTGGAAGTGTTTAATTATCTTTTCATTTGCACAGGGTCTCACAGCTAAGAGTTTGCCTTAAATATTATAGAAGACTTGAACCTGGACCTTTCAGTAATGCGAAACTGTTAGGACTTTGGCAATTCTTGGAGATGGACTAAATGTCTTTTGCATAAAGGATGTACATTAGTATTTGGGGGGTCATGGGCAGAACATTATGATTTGAGTCTGAATGTCCCCGTAAAGCCTCATTCAGTCAGAGAGGCAGGCTTCTAGAGTTTGTGAATGACTCATGCTAGGATTATGGGGGTGAGTGCCACACCCAAGTGCGTATGGCCTACATACAATATAAGTGACACAAAGAGTCTTCTCTGTGGGCTCTTCCTCTTTTGCTCTTCTTGCTTGTGCTGTTTTCAGCCACCATGAACTGTTGCCTTCTGCCATGTGCTACTCTATATTTGAGTCAGCTGATTATGGACTGACTGTGGGCTAAATAAACCTTTCCTTCCTTGACTTTGAGTGTTGGGTATTTTGTCCCAGCAATAAAAGAAAAGTAACAAAGGCACGTACTCTTCAAATTATTACTGAACACTCACTTCCAAATAATGATAAAATTGGATATGAAAGCAGTTTAACACACAATTATTTTCTCTCTTTTCTCTTAGATTCTACTTATCTGAATTGTAAAGTGAGAAATGAAGTGACATAAGCAGCATATATGGATTTTTATGTTGGTGGCTTTGTACTTATTTTGGGTATATTCCTTCCATACCATTTATTGCCATAAAATTGCATTCACAGATTTTTCTTATATTTCATTTTACCCTTTATGCTGTAAGTTCCACCAAGGAGAATGCTTCCTGTTGTTCATTAATATGAATTAGTAAAACAATGTTTGGAAAATAGTACATACAAGAAATTCAAGTATTTGCTAAAAACATGGTCTGAGCTCTCTGCCTGAAGAACTCTTAATTCATGAATGAGATCCTTAGATGCAATTCTTAGATGCTGCTATCACAACATCCTGTGTTTGCACTAGGGTCTCAATTTTTATATGCAGTATAACTTGTGATGCAAGATGCAATTAATTTTTGTAATGATTTATTACTTTAGTGAAAGTTGAGCAATGAACATTTTTATACTATAATGCTGAGTTAGTAAATCAAGGCCCAATCAATCCCCTTTCCCTTTGACTGTCACAGTGGGTGTGATCTGATTGAAATCTGTCATGTCCTTTCATCCTGGAAGTTCCTAAATTCTACTAGGACATGATTAACATTTCCACTGGTTGTACTCCCTGCAAGTGGCAGTGCTAGTAACTTCAGTCCCAGTATGTCCACAGAGATGCCAGAAGCTGTTAAGCAACCATTTCTGCAGTTCAGTCCTGCTATCATCTGAGAGATGCCCACAGCCTCTCTGTTTGCCTTGGCTGAATCAGGCTGAATACAGAGTCCTGTCTCAGATGACTTCATACTACAGCCCCTCCAGATGCTGAAATAAGTGACTGAAAGCTACTAGGAGCTGCCCACTTTCAAAGTTTGAGAGCTCTACTTGTGTTGAGGCTGTCAAAGCCAAGAGCCACTAACATCAAGGCAGGTTCATTTTGCCAAATTATGAATTCTATCTAAATGAAGCAAAATCTCTCCAATTATTGTTATCATTTTGGAACTAGGTAGAGGGACCCTTTCCTTGGAAGGCTTCAAAGAACAGAGTGGACAATGGTGATGGTTACCAGCAAAGTTGGAAACCAGTCTACATTTGAGTTCCATTTTGTGTGTGGCTAAGAAGCTATGTTAACTTATGACAAAATCACTTAATTCTAGAGGGGAAAATGGAGTCTGTTTTATGTCACAGTATTTTATTCTTTTAGTCTATAATGCAAGAGTCATTAATGTTATTCATATTGTTACTTTTTGAAGGGTGCTTCTTTTATGACTTTTGGAGATAGTTGCTTATCAGGGTTGGCTTAGGATTACCTATCTCCTGCTCAGATGTATGCCAAAAGAGTAAAACACACATAAAACATATGTTTTAGTTACAAAGAGTACCGGGGTGGTCAAAGCCCAACAACAGGCTAAGACTATGAAGCATGGTTTCTTTGGCTTTTATTAAGTGTAAAGCTTGTTTAAAGGAAGTACTGGTGGGCTTCAGGAAGTGGTAGGGGTGAACTGCTGACATTATCAAGCTTTAAGAATTTATGAGTGATGCATTTTGGGGAAATCACACAGGAACAGATAATGGTTAACTGGTAACCTGATTGTCTGCTAATTGGATTACTGGCTTGGCAGAATTTACATGCATCACAGTCCTCAGCCGCCATGTTATCTTGCTTTGAGGCACCAGAGCTTCATAAGCTGTTTGTGGGCCTAGGACAGACTCTCAATTTATTTTTAGGCCATTTTATTAGTATTAATTACTGTCTGCTTGTATCATATCAAGCTGCTTGTATCATATCAAGCTCAGCAGTTGCTATACATTCTAATTCATCACAATTTTATATAGAATATAATGCAAGAATTGCACGCATTTCCATGTGTTGGAGTCTAGATAACTCAATATAGCTTAAATTTTATGGAACTCGTAAGTTTATAGAGACAATCAGAGGCATGAAGATTTTGGAATAATACGTGCCAGATTTTTTGAAATTTCAATCAGGTATGTATAATTAGAAGATGATCATTGCTCTTTTCATTCAAATTAGGTAGGAGTAAGAACTTTGTTAGTAAAGTTTCCTTTTTATAAAGAGAGCTGTCTAAGAGGGCAAAAAGTATATAATGAAGAATATGATGCAGGTTATTGACTTCATATTCAATTAATACTTTATTATGAATATTTTAAATTTTTATTCAGCACCAGTTATTTAAGGAATCATCAATTGATTGAAAATTTAGTCCTTTTAAAATCTAGAGATCCTTGCTGAATTGCATTTTTGGCCTGTTGCCATTTCAGGTGCACATTACAATATTACAGGATGATACAAATACATTTATATTGAACTGCAAAATTCATTGTTCCTGCTAGGACCATTACACTGGAAACATTTTTGTCCTGACTTATAATTCTAATAACAGCAAGCCTCTTTTCCTCAGAAAATGGGATGGGAAATAAGTTGATATTATTCCTGTGCTACCCTACAAAGGAAGTAGGATTGATCCTTAAAAGTGAAACAATTTATAAGCAGTGAGTTTAATTGAACATTACTTTGTTTTTTTTTTTGTATTTTTAAAATTTTATTTAAAGAGAAAAAAGCAAAACCAAAAAAGGTAGAAGTAATATAGAATTTCAAAAAAAGTAAGAAATCACTAGTTAATAGATTATATATTGTCATCTTAGAAATACTTATTCAAGTTACAAAATTAAAGCATACAAAGTGCACATTCAAACAGAGAGACTGCAAACAGCTCTGTTCAATGGTCCAACAAAAACAGTAATATTTTATCTGTCTTAAACACTTAAACATACATGCAGTTATATCCTTTAGAACACTTTCTTTTCCTCTCTTTTTTACAATAACAATTACACATATTGGGTTTTATTACTCCTACAGTTCTTATTACTTTTTTTGAAGAGAATAAAACCAAATGTGGAAAAACAAAATAGAGTACGTCAAAACAAAGGATGGATGTAGTACATGACATAAAAACAAAATACAAAGTTATCAACAATGGTTACCATAATGCCTCTTGCTATCTTCAAAGGAATTTCCCGTATCATCAGGTGTAATAAAATTGAACAAAACAGTATGGAACAAAACCAATAAAAATGAAACATTGGAGACATTACAAGACTTCAAAAGAAGATAATAGTCAAACCAGAATGGGTATCATAGTGAATCTTATCTTCAAGTAGTTGCCTATATCCTCAGACTTGATACTATCAAACAAAACAAAATAGAGTAAAATCAGTCAAAACAAGACAGTGAAAGCAATACAGTGCTTCAAATCAAGGTAATAGGAAATCAAAAATGGTTACCATAATATAGCCTTCTATCTTTGGAATAGCTGTCCATGCCATCAAATCTAAAGAAGAAGACTAACTAGAACAGAATAAAACCAAACTAAGCAGAATGATGAAAACAATATGGGTTTCAAATTATGATAAAAGATTAACAATAGCTACTGCCTTCCCTTTTTAGACAGTTCCTCCCCTTTCACTTTCACAGAGTGCATTGTACATTTTGCATCCCACTGACTCCTTTAGTTTTTAAATTAGGGAGGTTACCCGCTATTCACCTAAGAGATTCTGAACCTTTTTACCCCTGAGCATGATCTCCAGTTATATCCATTTACCTACAAGAGCCTCAATGTTTTTTTCTTTATAGCTGAGTGTTACAGCTTTCTAGCCAGTCTGTAGCTGACGGGCAAGCTACCCCCACTTTTATCTGGTTCTCTGTCACACAGAGCATTGTTTTCTCTCCTTTGACTTTCAGTCTATAAACCCTCTTTCAGGTTAATTGTATTTCTTATATAGAGCATATTGATAAACCCTATCTCTTGATTCACTCTGCCTGTGTTTCTTTTTATTGGTGAATCAAGGCCATCCATATTAGTGGTTATAGCCAACCTTCTCTGCCTCATCTCTGCCATGTTATTTTTCTACTGTTGGTTATGTGCTTTTCCCCTTCATTCCACTGTCTGCCCCAGTTAGTGAGCCCCCTCTGCTGCTGTTCCTGAAACCAGGGTCTTTTTTTTCTCTCTCTAGAATGTTCTTCAGTACTTTTTGTAGGGTTGGATTGGTGGTCATGAACTCCTCCAGTTCCTCTTTGTCATGGAAACATCTTGTTTCTCCATTAATTTTGAGAGATAATTTTGCAGGATACATCAATCTGGGTGGGAGGTTGTTTTCTTTCTGGACTTGGAATACTTCACTCCAAGCTCTTCTTGATTTGATGGTTTGTGTGGAGAAGTCTGCCATAATTCGATGGGTTTTCCTTTATAGGTGGTCTGTTTCTTTTCTCTGACAGCTTTTAACATTCTGTTTTTGTGTTGAATTTCTGAGATCTTGTTATTATATTTCTGGATGTAGATCTATTTTGGTTATAGCTGGCTGGAGTTCTGTGTGCCTCATATATCTGAATATATTTTCCTTTTCCTATGCTTGGAGAGTTCTCTTTAATTATTTCTGTAGATAGCCTTTGTACTTAGTTTGCGTTTACTGCTGCTTCTTCACTCACATTTTTTATTCTTAAATTATAGATCCTCTTGTCATCTTCCAGCCTTTGTATTGTTACTTCCTGGTTCCTTGTTATTTTTAAGAGATCTTTCCTTTTGTGATTGCAAGCTGCAAACCTGTCTTCATGGTTTGATAGTGTATCTCTAGTTTCTTTCAAGCTGTTTTGCCAGCTTTCAGTAGAGTTTTTAATTTCCTGGTAATCTCTTTGAATCTGTTTCATGTGTTCTAAATTTTTTTATATTCTTCATTGAAGGTTTCCTTCCTTTTTCTATGCTCCTCTATTCTTTCATCTGTGTCTTCATTAGAGGTGCTTAGCAATTCTTTTATTATGTTTCTCATATCTTCTTTTACCTATGATAGTATTTCTGTTCAAAGTTCTTTTACAGCTTCCTGGAGTTGTTTCTTTATTTCAGTTGCTTTTGCTTCAAAGCTGCAGGTGTGCAACTCCCGATCTCTTCTGTGTTTACATCTCCTGGATCAGTACTTCTTGGGTTGGAGGCTAGAGACTGCCTTTTGCTTCTCCTCTTGTCATGCTCCTGGTTTCTTCCAGTCAAGTGGGTAGTGGGGTCCCCAGCACTTCCTGTATTGGTTATAATTACTCTGAAGTGTGTTGGCTAGGTATTTCTGCTGTTTGCTGCTTTCACCAGTCTGTTGGTGGCTCCTAGAGTGTAATCAGGGGTGGGACAGGCTGGCCCCTCTCTTCTGAGTTGGTTAACCACAGGGAGTTTTCACCACATTAGTGTGTCCCAGGCAGGTTGGGTTGGTTAGGGACAGCTTTAGGGAAACCTCGCCAGTGGCTATTGGACCATGTAGAGAGGTGGGTCTCAGTCCAAGCAATTCTTACCACTCTGCTCTGTGTTAGGAGTGGCTGAAAGAAGCCAGCTGCTGTTCTCTCTCTAGGCTTATCCTGCCCAATTCCAAAATGGCACCCAGCCAATGGCCAATTGCCCACTCCCCCAGGAGGACTGAGTCCCCCACACTGACCACCAACCAGTGCAGTTCTCTGGTCTGCTGTTCCACTCTGCCACCACTTCTCCCCACCAAGACCTTCAGGCTTGCTAGCCACCAGCTTCACTGTCATCGTGCGTCTCTGGATTCCAACAGCGCTTCTGGAATGGCGGTTCCAGCTCTGTTGAAAGCACTGCCAGCTACCATCTTATCCTGTTTAAGTTTGTCTTTTTTCTTTTTTTAAATATTCTCTCTGTGGGTTTCAATTCTCACTTTAGTTTCTTCCTAGGTTGAGAGGACCCACTTCTTTCCTTCTTGTCTTCTCCAGAATGCTATGTTCTAGCATCTGGACTGTTTCTCTCAGAGAAGCTATTTACTCTGCTGCTTACTGTTCCACCATCTTCCTGTATCCCTTGAACATTACTTTGATTAGCTAAAGAGGTTATTTCAAGAAGTTATGACCAGTTTTACATTTTAATGGAAATGCAGAGCTGATAATACATTAATTGCCTTTTCATCAATTTTGTTCAATAAAATTTTTTAGGTGTAAATCACCTAATATAAATCTAAATCACAAAAGATTAGAGAATACATAATACCCTGAGACTATGAATTTTCAAAAATCACAATTAGATTTCTTCAAATATTTATGTTGTATTAAATTATGTGACAATATTTAAGTATTGGATTGTCTTACTCTCTTGAGAAAGTTTTATTTTCATTTGAAATGTAGAAATTATTACTTTTTTATATACTTGACTTCATCTTTTAATTTTTCCTGACATTCATGTATCTTTTTGTATGTGTCATCATAACTCTCAATATTTCTAAAAATTTTAGCTTTGTCCCATTGTTTTGTTTCTTTGATGTCACATAGTTTTATTTGCTGAGAATTCCTAGCTTTCATCAAGAATATCTGTAAGGACAACATAATCAAAAATACATAAATTCTGTTCCTTTTTGCACTTTGTATTTCTTATGTTATTTTACATTTCACCATTTGATTTGTTTTATAAAACTTAGTTATTGCTGCTTGTCCTCTGTTGAATTCCCTCTGAGGACTTTTGGTTTCTCATAAACTATTGTCATAATTTATTGAGGAGTCTTCAGAACACACATACATAAAATATTTTGCTTTATATATCTTAATTGGGGCTGATTTTGCTATAAAATACCTTTAACTTTTATCATTAGCTAGCTACTACAGTGTATCTCATAATGTTCAATAGCCATGCATAAAACATCTGATGATTATGCTATTTGAAATCTAGCTTCAAAGATTGCAATTTAAATAATTAGGAAATTGGTGAAATATTTTTCTTGCATATTATTTAAATTTTTCCTGCCAATTAAAACATGTTTCTGTAAAGTAATGTAATTTATTGCCACCAACACATAGCAAGTAACATTCCTAATTCTATTAAAACAGATTTCTATTAGTCACTGAAATGAAATATTCTTGCTTGAAGATTTTTATGCCACTGCAATGTATACTCGAATGGATTGAGAAAGTGGTGTCAACATATTGTCTATTGATTCTGAAATGAAATAAGTCTGATGAAATCTTAGCCTTCATGCCCTTCTATAAAAACCATATGACTAAATTTGGACAATATTAAATTTGTGAAAATTTGATTTGTTTCTAGATTCAAGTGTATAAAAATTATTTCAACAGGCTTAACTATGATTTGCAGTTTTTCATATTATTTGCTGCACATATGTATGAATGCAAAACAAACATGTTTTTACTTCCCAAAAGAGACATAAGTATTAATTATTTCTATACCCTTACTTTCCAAAGGGAATCCCTTTGTAAACCAATATGGATTGAGTAGAAAAAGGTAAACACAATCCATTTTTACTCATAAGCACTTAATGGGGTAAGTATGGGGGTACCCCGTAAGTATGATGGGGTAAAATATCAGCTCAGATCGCATGTATACAGAGAGAAAATTTAATGTTATTGGAGTTAAACATTAGTCTACATGGTATTTGGCAGATTCGCAATTCAGAAAGCTCCCTACTTCTATAAACCTGAGTGAAAGTCGAAACATATGTGTTTCAAGATACAATTTTTAGAGAATATTAGAATAAAATACATTTCTGAAGAAAATGTATTTCTTTTGTACATTTGTATCTTCTGCTCTTGTCTCTCTTGTTCCTTAATGTGATATGTATTTGGAAGGGGAGTGTGAGAGAAGTTTGTCTTCACATTTTGTAACTTTTAGGAGTCCTTGGTAGGAACCCACTGCAGATTCCACCGTTCAGCATCTTGTGAATGTAAATGAGTGTCACTTTGGTCTTTTTACTTTAGGTTTTAACAAGTGAATACCAGCCAGTCATTTCTTTTTCTTTCTTGAAATTTATTTTACTCAATTTTTTATGATGTTACAGTTATGTGAAAAAGTACAAAAAACTACTGTTCCTGCGAGCTTTTTGCACACATCATCTTTTATCTAAAAAAGAAAAAAGTAGACTAGTACCTAGAAACTACCATTCTTTGGCTTGCCTGAAGATTACTTCTTTTCTAGGCTGAATGGTAAATGCTGAAGTCTAGGCATGATGGTGTAGTTAGGGGCTAATGACATGTTATTTTAAGGTGTTCAGGTCACTGCCAAAAAGCAGCAAATTCAAATAAGCAGCTGATTGATATTATTACATACAATTTCACAGTAACCTACCATTCAGGTAAATACTGCTCTATAGGCTTATGGAAGTTTCATTATATCCATGATTAAAGATACCTTACAAGTATACATGTATATACTATATCATTGATTTTATGTTCAACATTGAAATTACTACTATATACAAAACAAAGAGTTGTGAAACTTACAATGATTAAAAGAAAACCTAATGAATTAGAAATCTAAAGGTAATGATAGTTGAATATTTTGTGTTTATTTGCATGATAGAGTGAATTTATTTTTTTCCTTATTGCTGAGTTTTGACATTTTGCCTTGATAATAAATTGCAGTAAAATACATGTTAGAAAGTCTGTAATTTAATTATTTGTTAATTTATTATATATACTATTTTGAATATTCATATTCTTACATAGACAATTATTTTTCATCTCTGTGGACTCAAATATATGATTAATGGATAATCATAGTATTATCTAAAGCACATTTTGAAAGTGAAAAAAATTATTAGACAGACATTTAGTATGATGAAAAAAAATTGACAACCTTATCAGCAATCAATATTTAAATCATAGTCCATGTTTAACATTTTTAAGTTTATGTCTTGATAGCAGTAATAATGTATACATGACAGAGACACTTTTGGATGATTTTGCAGTTTTAAATTATGATCTATTTTACCATAAGCCCTCATATATTTTCATAGTTTAAATTTTTATGCTCTGAGGTTTCTGAAAACTACCTTTGGAAGAATCTTTTGCTATTAAATTTATCTATATATTTATATATATGACCATAAATATTAACTCATACATAAAATTATATATACAGTATATACATCTAATTTTCCATAATATACCATGAGATTATATGTCTTAAAAAGTTATTTAAAAACTTTTCTGAGATGCAAGATGAAATAACTCCTAATAATAAGCAATTCTCTTTTGTTGCATAAATTTGTTATTGCTTATCTTGTGGCTCAAAACATATTCTATGTATACAATATATATTATTTAAAAATGTAAAATATTTCAGGACTAGGGCTATAGCTCAGAGGCATAGTGCCTGCCTGGCAAGTACAAGGTCTTCAATTAGATCCCCGGTACCAAAACAAATACACAGCAAACATCATAGTATTTCAGTGTTAATTTTGGAATTTAAATGTCAATTGATGTGCTTAGATTGGCTACCTTGATTAGTGAATGACATATGAAGTGCTTTTCCTGTATTTTGTGGTTGCTTTGTGAGATTAGATAGAAATCTATTTGTTTTGTTTTGTTGAATTAGAGTAAGTTCTTATGGTATGGTTTCATTTCATATCACAAGGTACAAAAATTACTTCCCTCATATAGAACCTCCTTAGTTACTAAGAAACATGACATGAGCAGTGTTTTGTTTCCAGAATATAATGTATATTTCAAAAGTGACATTATGTCTCTGGCTTTTATATAAAGTGATGGGAATAATGTCATAGAACAGGAATTTCAAAACTGGTAAATTTCTCAGACTTAATATACAAAATCTTTTGGGCTGCAGGATTAAATATAATTCCATACAAATATTTTTGTTTATCTCATATAAATAGTGAAAATTGATAAGGCATGATTATATTTTAGGAAATTTGTATTTTATTTGGAAAAAAAGGTTTTCTCTGAAAAAAGTAAGCTCAAAAAATGATTTTAGAGTGACTATAAGTAATTTATTTAGTTGCTGTTGAGATAATTTATAAAGGATGTTTTAATTTTTTAAGGATGAGTTATGTTCTTCCTAAAATGTGGGATAGATTGACAATCTCTAAAGATTTTTTCTTCAGAAGATGAACTGGATAGATAGTATGCCAGTACATTTGTGCAAATATCTCATTCATGTAAAAGTAAATAATGATAAAACAGAAGCATAATTTTGCAGTATATTTCATGATCATACCAACCTGTACCTGCCCCAGTCTCATCTGAATTTAGCAGTCATGTTTGCATGAAGTAGAGTATAATAACCTCAAATAATAATGATTATTGGTGTTATCTATGTACTAAACTTTATAGAATGATTTCTTATATTTAAGATGTTTATTTGAGTTATTGTTTATGTATGCTGTAAAATAAGGATCCAATTTTATTCATCCACAAGTAACATCAGTTTTTTTAATACTGTTTATTGAAAACACTTCCTTGTCCCCAATATGCATTCTTGGTTCCTTGGTATTTTTCCAGAGTTCAGTTTACTCTACATAGGAGGCTTTATTCTTGGTTTTTGACTTGTTTCATTGGTCTGTGTCTGGTTGTTTGTCTATCTCTCTATCTAGTCTTTCTCTGTCTCTGTTTTTCTCTCTCTTACTCTTGCTCTCACTCTCTTGCCCTGTCTCTGTTTTTCTTTTGCCCATGTTGTTTGTCCTTTCTTCTTCTTCTTCTTCTTCTTCTTCTTCTTCTTCTTCTTCTTCTTCTTCTTCTTCTTCTTCTTCTTCTTCTTTTCTTCTTCTTCTTTCTTCTTCTTCTTCTTCTTCTTCTTCTTCTTCTTCTTCTTCTTCTTCTTTTCTTCTTCTTCTTCTTCTTCTTCTTCTTCTTCTTCTTCTTCTTCTTCTTCTTCTTCTTCTTCTTCTTCTTCTTCTTCTTCTTCTCTTCTCCTTTCTCCTGTGTGGGGGATGGTTCTCAGTTTGTACCTTAGGCTCAGCTTGAACTCACTTTAGCCAAGGCTGTTCTCAAACTCTCAGCAATGCTCCTATCCCAGCCTCTCAAGTACAGGGATGACAGTTATGTACCACCATGCCCAACATGGTCTTTATGCTAGGACTATATCATTGTAATGACTGTGGCCTCTAGCAGAGTAATTAAAAAATTATGTCTCTAATTCTGTTCTTTCTGAAGATTTTTTTGATATTCTATGTGAATTTTAGTATTTTTTCATCTCTATAAAAATGCCTTTGGAATTGTGATGGTGATAGTTTTGAATCAGTAGATTGCTTTGGATAGTGTGGATATTTTATTGATATTAAGTCCTCAAATCATGAACATGTATTTATTTGTGCCTTTAATTTCTTTCATCACTGTTTTGTAGTTTTCATAAGACTTACAACCTTTATTTTTAAATTTACTCTTAGAATTTTTTGTTAGTTCTATTGTACATGCAATTGTTTTCTTAATTTCTTTTAAAATGTTCTATCATTAATGTATGGAAATGCAATTGAATTTTACATTTTGGCTTTGCATACTGAAAACTTACTAAATTCACTTATTCTAATAGTATTTTTGAGAAGATATTATAATGGTTC
Source organism: Dolichotis patagonum (assembly GCA_004027295.1). Lineage (NCBI taxonomy): Eukaryota > Metazoa > Chordata > Mammalia > Rodentia > Caviidae > Dolichotis > Dolichotis patagonum. The sequence continues at coordinate 22,151 of PVJX010008369.1, forward strand.
AACACATGCAAATCAATAAATGGGGTATGCCACAATGTAGGGTAAAAATAATATGATTGTATTACTAAATGAAAAACAGAATTTTTTAAATTAATAATTTTCAAGATAATCTAGCTCAACAAATTATATATGCAAAGATGAATTTACCTCACCATTATAAAGGTCATATATGACAAAATCACACCAATGATAGCAATTTAAAATAGCTCCATTTATCATTGAGATATTTATAAATAAATGGACACAACTTGAGACCATACTCATAAGTGAAATAAATCAAACTCACATGTGTAAATACTGTATAGTCTCCCTAGTATGAGAGTTGGTAAGAGTATATAAGATTTTATGGTAACCATGATTCCCCATTTCATTGCTTTGAAGCCTTTCACTGTTTTCATTCATCAGTTGGAATGGTTTTATTCTGTTTTTTTTTACTTTATTATGTGTGATGGTATGAAAAGCTGTTTTGAAGAAAACAAAACATTATGGCGGCCATTGCTGATTTCATATTGTTTAGAAGTCCTACCATGCTTCTACTCTGCTATTACCATCGGTTCTATCATGTGTGTCTTATTGGGATTTTAATATATGTGATAGTATAAACAAATTTTTTACTGAAAATGAGCTATTATAGTAGCCATTGATCATTCTCTGTTATTCAGTTCAGAATGCCCTGTAATTCTTTCATTCTTTTGAATGGTTTTATGTTGTTTTGCTATGTTTGTTATTACTGTATTTGAAACTATGCTCAACTATAGCAGAAAAAGAGATATTTTGATAGCTACTGTTACTGTCCAGTTGTCTTATTGTAAAGTGCTGTGTTGCTTATGTTTTTCTGTTCTGAACTGCTTTGTTCTGCCCTCTTTTGTTTTATTCTCTTTAAAATAAAATAAAATAATTAAAAAATAAAAAAGAAAAGTTAAAAAAAAAGCTCCATTTAAAAGCAGGAACAAGGGAAAGAAGCCCTCTCTCATAACTTTAATCCAACATAGTCAGAAGTCCTAGCAAGAGAAAATAAACAAGAAACATACATAAACAGCATCCAAATCAGAATCAAAGAAATAAGATTTTTCTCTGTTAACAGATTCCTAATCCTACATGTAGAAAAATAGACATTAAATTTGTAAAAGGCATCATTAAAATGTGTTCCTGTTATACCACAAAGAGCACCAGCTTTTAATTTATTTACTAATTCCTATTTTTCTTTTTATCAAGACTGTTGAGCACTCCTTTTCTGTGCTGTAGTATATCAATGACTACAATACATATTCAACCTCAAAGATTGACTATCTTTTTCAAAAAAGTGGCTAGGTAGACAAATATAAAGCAGTAGAAAAAAACTAACTGCAGCACTAAAGATATAATTCATGTTTTTACTTTTTTTTCACCACAAGGACAATCACTTAATGTAACTATGACTATCAAGAAAAGCTTGCTACTAACAGAACTTATGAGAGATATGTACTTTAGGCAAACTAGAGTCTACAAAAATATGTGGTAAGAAGAGCAAGCAGTTTGATTTTATTCAAGTGGTATCTGGGCATGGTAGGAAAAGAGAACAACTAATTCACAGTCAAGAGTGGTGACTTTTATGACATATTAACAGTTATACACTACTATGTACTGATCAATAGAAACCTTTTTATTTTTGAAGCAAAATGTCAGATAAAGTCCAACTAAACTGATATAATTTGTTGGAACATATAAGCTACAAAAATTGTAAAAGAACTGCAAAAGAGTGACATGTGGTCAATTGGATAATCAGCTGGATCACGGTGGGAGTTGTTGTAGATGATAGGTCTGAGGCAAACAGGTCAAAAGACAGGAGGATCAAAGCTTATTGAAATTTCCCAGAAATAGAGATTACTGCCAAGAAAGTATTACAATATTTAGTCATGTAAGTACAATTTTAAGGGATGTATTTGTTAATGTCTGGTATGTACTAGTACTCTGTTAATAGGTTTGTATATTATCTCATTATGATCTTACAGAAAATCCTATGAGGCTGGCATTAATATTTAACAGCATTAGTCCTGTGCCTTGGAAAACAGACACCAAGATTAGACCAAATGTGCCAGTACAGTTTACACCAAGGCCTCCTCCATCTCAGGAGATAATGCTTATGAGAGGGAAATACAGAGGGATTCAGAGAAGGGTGAGACTGTCTTGATACTATGTTGTAAACTTAATTTAGGGTTAGGGAACAAGTAAAAGAAGATGAGAGAAAAGTGATATACACAGCTATAAAGTCCAGAACAGCTTTGCCATGGTGATGAGGGAGAATTTGAGTCAAGGTCAGTAGTTTTATGCATCTCCCCTATCTGAAGAACAGAACGACTTGGTATCTCTGCAGCCTCATGAAACACTGTCTTAGAATGTGGCAATGGAATTCAAAGCATAGGGACAGAATCCTTTCTCAAGACTTCTTTCAGAAGTCTGTGGAAATCATTCTCATGGACAGGACCAGCTGCTATGCGGAGCCTACCGTGAAATGACAATGTGGGACCTTTTGTGAAAATGCTGTTAAGAATTTCAATGTGGTGGCAGCAGAGCATTAAATCAAGTGTGGGTCCTTCTAAATGAAGGGCTATGCGTGACTGCACAGGTATAAACCCATGAGGCCAGCTGTGCTCAGAGTTAAGACAGACAACCCCACTCAGTGGAGGAGAAAAAACATGCTCAAGTTTCTCAAGATTGCATCGATAATATGCAGTATTTTCTCCTTACAAATTCATGTATTTATACACTTAAAGATCATTTTTCTGCACACATTTCAGGAATATGTTTACAAGGCAGGCTGGATTTAAAAGTCAGTGGGAGGTGACATTGGCTGAACTTGGTTTGTTGTGTGGGTGGAAGCATATTTTTCACAGAAGATGTGGGGTGTGGTTCCTGCTCGCATAGAGCAGAGGTGCACAGTGGAGAGAGAGCAACAGATTGGAATTACAGGTCTTACGAACATTGTTGAACATGCAGCTTTTGAAGTGCACTGGAACATTTAGCTGAAGCTTTGAAGGACACAGCTGGATGCGTGAGTCACAAGTTTGGGGGAGAGGCCTGGGCAACATGAAGAATTTGTGTGATCAGCACATTACCAGTTTATTGACCCATCTGAAAATCAGTGATGTACACATCCAGAATGGTTTTATTTTTATCCAATTATTGCCTTTGAAAAAGAAAAAGAAGTATCCCCTCAGCTGTCAGCTGAGAGCTGACCTTGCACTAACAGCCAGGCCACGTCTTTCTCCTGCTGAACAAACCATTGCACAGAATACCAATATCAGACAAGGACAGTGGTGACAGTGATGGAGTGAGATAGAAGCAAGGTCCTCCAAATCATGGCTGGGCACGGATAAATATAACAGTCTGTACTGCAAACACGAACCAATAACCCCCTCTCCAGGCTCGCACAAATGTCTGTTTTTCTGTTATTACCGCTTTGGCCCTCTTCTGTGTTCTCCTCCTGCTTAAAAAAAAAAAAGCTAGGAAAGATGCTTAATCACAAAGCAGTTCATACTGTTTGGCATTACCCAATGCAGAACAAAGCCATGCTGTTCCTGACCTGTGAAGCGTCTGATCTTGGTACATTCTACAGCATCATGTTCTTGGTGTGTTTTTACTGACAGGTCCTGGTATCATGTGACAGTTTGCTAATATGCTTCAATTACGATTACCTTCCAAATAACCCAGAGTAAATTCCTTAGTGGGTGCTCACTGGTATCCATCCTGTTCATTTTATCATCTGTCCTTTCTACAGTTTACTCTTTCTACATAGACAGATGAGGCAGATATGAACTACTGGGTAAGAAGTGGAGTATAAATGCTATTATCCCTTTCTTACTCTCTTGTCTAATATCTGTGTATGTTTTTACATACAAATGTTTTAAGAATGGAACCCCCTCTTGGCTGTCAGTAATACTGGAGGAAAACTATATATTTTATCATGGAAGAAATGAAGGAAAATGCAAAAGTAACATCCTATATGCTCTGTCAATATGGGAGCCATTAGCAATGAGTGCTTATTAAAATAATATAAAGTTCAATAAAACTGAAATGTTAACTTCTCAATATTAATAATTCTATTTCAAACTCAACAGTAATGTGTGGCTAGCGGCTACTGCATTGGATTGCTTGTACAGCACATAGATCATTTCCATTATGACAAAAAATTGTTTGGATAGTCTGCTCTGGTGTACAAGATATGTGCTGGGTTGATTAGATAGGATAGCAGAGAAGGTTCATTGACAGTCATTTTTGGTGTAATTGCCATAAAATTAGGAGTTGAAAAAAAATGTATGTATTTTCTGTCTCAAAGTTTAAGTGGGCCAGGAGTTTTGGTAAAGTTTAGCTGTATTCTGTCCTTGGGGTCCTACAGGTTGCATTTCAAGTGTTGATAAAGTTATGTTCTAACCGAAATTTGGGATGCTCTTCCTGCCTCACCCAAGTGATTGGCAGAATTAGAATTCAGTTCCTTACAGAGGTGTGATCAAGATTCCTTTTTCCTTTCCAGCTGATAATTGTTCATGCCTTCTAGAGTTTACGTAGAGTTTCTAACCTGTTAGGCACCTTCCAACTTGGATAGCACATTTTTCCAGGACACCTTGAGTATGGTTATGTTTTTTCTGCAATCAACTACCAAAAACATTGCATTTTTCAAGGGCTCAACTGATTAGATCAGGGCCAGGCAAGGTAATCTCTCTTTTGCTGTATGTGACTGATGTTTCATATTTGCAGATTCCATCCACAGTGAATTAGATGCCAATGGATGTTTGCTTTGATAGACAAGTATTTTAGGTGTCAGTTTTAAGAATTTGTAATTAGCTGCTTCATTCTTGAAGGAATCACTTGGCCCTGAAGCATTGAATATTTCCTTACATTTGCCATAGGTGACATCTGTGATGACATAGACAATGTGAAGTGGTTAAAGTCTGACTTAAAGTATTTTAGCAGATTCATGATGAGAAATGAATTGGATTAAAACACACTTTTATATAAATTCCTAAAAAAAGTAAGATGACATTTCATCTCTATTATGAGAGTTTCATAAGTGATAATTACTTTGTAGTATTTCAGTGAACTGGTGTCAAATAAAAACAAAAACAAAGAGGTTGGAAGGAGACAAAACAAAACAACCTGGCTTGTGGAATAATATAAGCATATGTTTCTGAGATGAAAGGGAAAACTACTCTTATTCAAAAGCACATTTGCTTAATTTTTTATGCTTGTTTTCTTTTTATAAATCTAGGCACATTTACTTTTGCATAATGAGGATATATAATGTTGGTAGTTGTCAACTCTGTCTTTATTATGATGTTACAAGTTTTTGAATAAAATAAGATTTTTCCAGTATCTCACATTTTACAGATGAATAAAGAAATCTTTGTTCAAAATTAAATCCAACTGATGAATTTATGTTTAATGTAATGTGAAGTTTTGATTTTCAAATGCAAAAATACATACATCTAAATGTTCCCTTTTTTGTATATGTGATTATTTTATGATAACAAATTTCTTAGGAATGGAATCGGCACAGCAGAAAACTGAAACAAATATGTTGTAAGATTTCACTTTGTAACACCATTGTTACAAGGGATTTTAACTTTAAAAATAAAGTGCATATGAGTTTATTTTCTTAGAATGACATTTTATAGCAAATGAATGGGATTTTTAAAAAGTTAATAGGGTACACATGTTATAAAAACCAACCAGTATAAAAAGTGTTACAGTTAAGTAAAAAATTGTAGTGCCTTACCTAAATCTATATGCAACTCAAACTGATAATTTTATCTAACTTTGATTTTTTTTTAAATCCTAGTACTATAAGATAGGAAATATTAAGCTTATCCTCTTTTTATTTTAATCTCCAGGCTCATCTATAAAAGATAAAAAAATTTCTTTACTATCATCTGAGCTTTTCCTCTCTCAAGCCCAAGAAATTCAAGTGAATCTTTTTATTGATTTTCACTAAAACTTTAAAAAATTTACCCAAACTATTTCTTGCTGAGCTCATTTTTACTTTGACTATTCATTTTAGATGAAGAAAAGAACACCTTTCTATTGTCTTCCAACTGTTTTCCTCCAATCTTATAACTTCCTCAGCTATATTCATAATTTTAAATCACAAAATTTAAAATAAGAAAAATAATGTTATGTACTGTAGCCCACTATTCTGTGGTATAGATAGGTTAATTTTAAAAACTTAAAACACAAAAATAATGGTGTTAATAAAAAAGTAATTCTGATGCAAGTATAGAGTTGTTTTACCTATAGAGAAAATCTGTTTGAGTATGACTAAACATATTTGGTTTTGTAGGACAAAGATGTCTCACACAAACTGAAGTCATTTTTGAGCAAGGCTACTTTTATGCATTAGCACCACAAAAGTGGGTCCATTTTCAGATTAAACTTCATACCAGACTCCATTACTTAAGTCTATGTATCATTTAACATAACAGAAGCTAAATAAAATAGAAGCTGAACAAATATTTATAAACTAACACTATACTCAACAGAAGCGAGTGTCACAGCGATTTGAAAATCTCTAGAGTATAGTGGTTTATAGCTTGAAGCAGGATTAAAAAACAAAAAACAAAAATAAAAAAACCAAAACACCCTTAAATTCACCATTCGTAGCAGTCCACTGAGTTAGTTTGGATTCTCAGCTCTCCATTTTTCATGTGGTAAGGGCTGCGCTGAGTTTTGACATGGAAGCCATTACATCTTTCCCAACTCTCAAAGAACTTCAACATGGCGTGGGACCTCATTTCAGGTACTGGGCAGCTGACTTTCTGGAACAATTGCTATAAAAATTTCCAGGTAGTACATCCTTTCACTTCTGAAAGTGGCTCTCATATTATCAAGGATAAAGATCTACCCTGGAAAAGAAATTTTCTGCTTTCTCATCGGAGCTTTTCAGTTGTGATGCAACTCTTGTGATTTGTTGTGTTTCCTGTGGTTTGAAGTGTCTCCCAAAAGTATACTCCACTGTATAGCCAAGTCAGAGATTTGATGTATAATCCTGGGAGAATATGTAGACAATCTGGTACAGTGGAATCTACGTCTAGGCAGCTGGGTTTGAATTTTGGCTTCACCACTCACTTCAATGTTTTTTAATTTCTCCATGCTTCATATTCCTCATCTATAAAATTAAATAATAAGCTTAATGGATTGTCCTAATAACTTAAATGGAAGCACACTTTATGCGGTTATTAGAATTGCAAACTTCATTGAAAGTTTTGTGTTAATAACTGTCATTGGTGAGATGCTTTCCCAAATTATTATGGCATCAATATGGAGCTAGTTTATTACAGTTTATCAAGTGTTTGAATTTAGTGTATGTCTTTTCCTAACTTTTCTCCCTCTCTTCTTGTTGACTAAAAGATCATAACTTGGCATCATACTTTTTGATTCCTATAAAAATAGTAAATTTAGAAAATATTTACTTATTTATATGTTGAAGTACACAGAGTTTCAGATTTTGTATATAATCACATGCTATTCTGTGGCACAGTAGTAAGTTACATAAGTATAAAGATACAGCCTTTTGCTTTACTTTATTTTCTTCACTTTTCTATAGAACTCAATTCATATTAATCACGGCAAATTATATTTTATTTCAAGTTCTCTGGTTTAAGAAGAAAAACTATTTTAAAATTCTAGCAGTTAAATATGTTTCTGGAGTTTTTCCAATCAATAATTTGCCACTAACATTTATAAATATAAGCATAGTTTTTCTATAAATCAACTCTGCATTTTTTTCAGTCCAGATGTCATATTTTTCCTTAAGGGAGCTATAAATTGTTTCATTTTTTGAATTTTAATTGCAGTATTTAAAATTATTATTCTTTGAAAAGTATATAAAATATAAACATTAATATGGATGCAATCTAATTAGTTGGACATAGCTATAATTAATGCTTTGGTAAAGTTAATTTCTCTTGTTTATTTTAAAAAGTTTTTCATAATTTCTAGGAATTAAATTGCATTCTATTGCATACAAATTCCATACATTTTGTTAGATACATAAGGACCCTCCAAAACATTTTTATTCAGACCTGTGCATAGCTCTGTGTACTTACACATAACAGAAAGTAGATTGCATCTCAAAGATCAAATCCATATATTTATGAATGAAATCATGCTTATTTAGCTTTTCAATAGTTATGTAGAATTATACTTTCAGAATACTTCAAGATAGGATGGGAAATATGTGAAGCAATCAACACTAGCTTGGGAGAGTTTCCTTGATCCATAGAAATATATTCACTAGCATACCTAGATATCTGCATTTTACATTAGATGGATCTCCTTAAAAGTGAGGAGCTATATTAGAGTTCTTCATCCAGACCCTCTGGGAATCACTTTGCAAGGATACTTACAGACACACTTTAATAAATAAAGTGTTTAACTGATGAAGGCACAATAGTATATTACACATTTGACCAAGATATCTCTCCCTATACTAATACATTAGTACTCTTGGCTGGTATTGTGATATTGATAATCTTTAACAAAATCCTTGTTTTTAAAATTATAACCTATTATTAAATAGTAAACATTTCATGTGCAAAATACAAACAGGAGAGTAAATATCCATTTATCTACAAGTCACCTTAAAAACCACTAACGGAATTTTACTTGTTTAATTTCTATACATATTTACTCTATAAATTGTTACTAAATAATATCTTTGAAGATTTACTGACAATACTTTTAGTAACCTACAATATTTTTCAAAGCTTTTAACATATTGATTTTTTAAAATTTTGCCAAATTTGAGACAAAAATTTGAAATATGTTATTCAAATTTTTCCTTCATACTTTGTTTTTATTTATTTCCCTTTCATGAACACATTTACATAACTTCTATGATATTTTTCTATTTATGGCATTGTATAATAACCTCAATTATGAAAAGTTAAGCAATTATTTATTTTCATATAGTAAAAAAAAAACATAATTCCAGAAATTCTCTAGCATTCCCCCACCAAAGAAACAACAGATTAAGGTGGTGTTACAGAATACACATATTACTGAAAGTAAGCACTTGAGTTTATTTATGTCATTGTTTCCCCTTCTTCAGTACTATATTTCAAAACATTTTTCCCTTGCACTTCTATTTTCTTTTATATCTCAAAACTATGCCTCAGTTAAGGTTTACCTTAAATATTCCATCTTTGTCAAGTTGTACTAGAGTGAAAAGTTACTTACCTCAGAATTGCTTTATGAATAAAATAGATTTTATATGGCTTAATGTATTAAAGTTTTTCAAGTGTTTTGGTGTTAATATGCTTTATACTTTTAAATGTTTGGAGCAAAAAATGTTTTATCTATGTGAAATACATCTATCAGCATATACTAGTGGTAGCATCTTATTTTTAAGGCAAAAGATGTTAATACAAAATATTTTTTCTAAACTAAACCCTAGTAATCTGGTAAAATATTTTTATTGAAAAATAACTACATTTCACAAAACAAAAGAATGTGCAGTTAGCATTCAATTACGCTTTTGGTAAGATTCATATCTGGCTTACAAGAAGATAACTGGAAACTTGGCCTTATTCCCCCTCCTCCCTCCACAGACCTGGCGGTAGGTAGGGTTGTCAGACATACTCCGTCCACATCCAAAAGACCACAGCAGCCAACAAGTGACACTTTAACCATCTGTAGAACCTCAGTGGGCTGGTGAGAGCGTCAGCAACCCTTCAGCCACATAGAAGACCTCAGTGGGATTGTGACAGTGTGGTGAGTTCTACCTTCAAATAGAGAATCTCAGTGGGCAGCATTGAACTCCTCCCCAGATGTGGGACCCTGGCAAGTTTGGCAAGAGTGTGAATGAGTCCTTCTTCTATACAGAGAATACCAGGTGGGTTGAGGAGCATGCCAACAAGGCCTCCCCCAACATGGAGGTAATCAAAAGGGCCTGTGAGACACACAGTGATGCAGTAAAGTCCCAGCAGAGGAGCACACTATAGACAGGTAGGTTTAGCAGCCTGAAACAGCTTGAAGACATAGTAACACTAGGGACTAAGGGTTGATTTACATCAATATTCCTAGGCTAGTCAGCCTAGGAAGAATATAGGATTCACTCAACATGCCCTGCAAGAGGAATTTAGATGACTGGCCCCTCCACTTCATTGTGTGACCCAACAATTGCACAAATATCAACCACACAGTAGGTCCCTAAGACACACATGACAGACAGTTGAGACCAGTGGGACTGAAAACACCAAAATATTCACCTAAGAGGTGAAAATGACAAAAAAAAAAAGCAAAAATACAATCTCAAACATCCAGTCTGTCAGGAGCAAGTACAGGAGACAGGGAATAGAGGACATTAGAAGTCATACACCTGAAATTTCTGAAAAGATAGATAATGAAGTAAAGAAACAAATCCATGAGGCTATAGAGGAAATCAGATTAAAAATAACCTTTCATGCAAGAAAGAAATGACAACCTTAATGAAAGAGTTGTTCAGCATAGCTAGAGAAAATATAGGTAAAAAGGTACAGGAACAAGGGAAGATTGTGGAAACCTTGAATGAACAATACAGAGAAAAAGTAGAATACATGAAACAGATTCAAAGAGATATCCAGGAGATAAAATACTCTACTGAAAGCTAGTGAAACCATTTGAATGAAGCTGAGGACAGAATTTTGGACTTTGAGGACAGGACTGCAGTTAGCAATTATGAAATGAAAGTAAGAAGACATCATTAAATGACAATTCAATGAGAAACAATATAAAAACTAATAGGTATCAATGAAGATGCAGGAGTCAACACAAATGACATCAGTAAACTTGCAGAAGTAATAGTAGAAAATTTCTCAAACATGGAAAAAGAATCAAATATACAGATAAATGAGGCACATAGAATGCAAAACAATAAATCTATACCCAGAAACATCATAATTAAGATTCTAGAAATTTAGCATAAAAACAGAATTCTTAAAACTGTTAGAGAAAAGATATAACTCACCTATAAAGTAAACCCTATTAGAATCATGGCAGACTTCTCAGCCTAACCCCTCAAGTCAAGATGCGCTTGGAGTGAAGAGTTTCACATCCTTAAATAAAACAACTTTCAACCCAGGTTGATGTACCCTGCAAAACTTTATTTGAAGTTTAATGGAGAAATAAGTTATTTCCATGACAAAGAGCAACGGAAGAGATTCATGTCTACCAAGCAAATCCTAGAAAGAATACTGAAAGACATACTAGAGAGAGATAAAAATGACTATAATTTCCAAAACAACACAGAAAATAGGGCAAACAATTAAAGGGAGAAAAATAGGAAAACAACATCAGGAAAATAATATGACAAATTTGAGCCAATACATATCAGTCATATCCATCAATGTAAATGGCCTCAGTTCACCAATTAAAAGAAATAGGTTGACAGAATGGGTCAAGAAACAGGATCGCATAATACCACTGTATACAGGAAACACATCTGAATCAAAAGGAAAGTCATAGACTGAACATCAAAGAATGCAAAACAATATTCCATGTAACAGGAACCCAGAAAACAGCAGGAGTAGCTATTCTGCTTCCGGACAATGTAAACTTCAAACCAAAATTGGTTAAAGAGATAAAGAAGGTCACTACACACTTGTTAGCAGAATAATTCAAGTGGAAGAGCTAACAATCATAAATATATATGTACCAAATACAGGAGCACTCAACTATATAACATAAATACTAATAGACGTGAAAAACCAAATATGCAATCACACAGTTGTAGTAATAGAGCTTAATACCCCATTTTCACAAAGAAATAGATCAACTAGACAAAAAGTCAGCAAAGAAATAAGAAAACTGAATCCAAGCTGTGAACAAATGGACTCAGGAGACATTTGCAGAGTGTTCCACTCAGGCACATCAGAATATACATTCTTTTCAGCTGTGCATGGGACATTCTCTAAAATAACCCTTATATTAGCCAATAAAACTATCTTAAGTAAATGCAAAGGAATTGAACGTATCTGCTGCATATTATCTAAACATAGTACACTGAAATTGGAAATTAATGGCAAAAGAAACTGTAAAACGTACATAGACACATGGAAATTAACAACTCTTTAACCACCAATGGGTTACAGGTGAAATTAAAGAAAAAAATTAAACAACACCTACAATTTAATGAAAATGCAGATGTAATATACCTAAACCAGTGGGACATAATGAAAGCTGTCCTAAAAGAGCAATATATTGCAATGAATTGTCCCATCAGGAAAACAGAATTAGCACAAATAAACAACCTAATGTTATACCTCAAGCTTCTAGAAAAAGAGGAGGAACTCAAACTCAAACTCAAAGATCAAAGAAGACAGGAAATTATAAAGATCAGAGCAGAAATTAATGCAATTGAGAATAAGAAAACAGTACAAAAAGTTATTCAAAGAGCTGGTGCTTTGAGAGAATAAACAAAATGATAAATCTCTAGCCAACTTTATTAAGAAAAAAACCCCTCAAATTCATGCAATAAAGAATGAAAAGAGTGAAATTACTACAGAGCCCATGGAAATTCAGAGGCTCATGAAAACCTACTTTGAAAATCTTTACTCACATAAGGTGGAAACACACAGAAGAAATGGACAAATTTCTAGAAATGTATGAATAACCAAAGCTGAATCAAGAAGATATAACGTTTGAATAACCCTATATCAGCTACTGAAATTGAAAATGTGATTAAAAACTTAACAACAAAGAAAAGCCCAAGTCTGCTGGATTTACAGCTGAATTCTGTAAGAAACTTAGAGAAGATGTAATGCCAATACTCCTCAAAATTTTCAATGAAATTGAAAGGGAAGCAAGTTTTTCCTAACTCATTCTTGGAGGCAAGTATTACTCTGATAGCAAAACCAGAGAAATACCCAACCAAAAAGGAGAACTTTAGGACAGTCTCACTAATGAACATTGATGCAAAAATTCTCAATAAAGTACTGGGAAATAGACTGTAGCAAATCATCAAAATATTAAACATCTTGATCAAGTGGAATTTATCCCAGGAATGCAGGGATGGCTTAACATACACAAATCAATAAATGTAATACATCACATCAACAGAGCCAAAAACAAAAATCACATGCTCATCTCAATAGATGCAGAAAAAGCTTATGATAAATTTCAACACTTGTTGATGATAAAAACTCCACAGAAACTTGGAATAGATGGTATCTACCTTAATCTGATAAACAGCCAATATACTAAATGGACAAAAACTGAAAGTTTTAACTCTAAAGTCAGGAACAAGAGAAGGATGTTCACTATCACCATTTCTATTCAATGTAGCTCTGGAATCATTAATGAGAGCAATTAGACTATATATATATATATATATATATATATATATATATATATATATATATATCTGGACTAAGGATACCAAAGGAAGAAGTTAAATTATCACTATTTGTAAATGACATGATACTTTACTAGAAGATTCCAAAAACTCTACCAAAAGACTACTAGAGTTAGTAAGCTAATTCAGCAGTGTAGCTGAATACAAACTCAATACTCAAAAACCAATAGCATTCCTATACAGAAACAACAGATTCACTGAGAGAAAAATTATGGAAAATACACCTTTCACAATAGCATCCAAAAAAACTAAATACTTAAGAATCAAGCTATCAAAGGATGTAAAAGACCAATACACTGAAAACTATAGTACTCTGAAAAAGGAGATTGAAAAGGATATCAGAAAATGGAAAAATATCCCTTGCTCTCAGTTAGGAAGAGCCAATATTGTGAAAATGGCCAGGCTCCCAAACCGTTGTACAGATTTAATGCAATCCCAATCAAAATATCATTAATATACCTTACAGATCTAACATTCTTAAAATTCATTCTGAAACTGAAGAGATGTTTGCAAAGGCAATTTTGGGCAACAAAAGCAAGGCAGGAGGAAACTTAATCCCTGATTTGAAACTATACTACAAAGCTACAGTGATAAAATCAGAGTGTTACTGGCAAAGAAACAGACCTGAGGATCAGTGGAACATATTAAAAGATAATCATCCACCTTATATTTGACAAAGGGGCTAAACATGTTCACTTGGAAGAAAGATAGACTCTTTAATAAATAGTGCTGGAAAAATTAGCTTTCCACATGGCAAAGACTGAAAATAGACCCATGTCTATCATCATGCACTAAACTCAAATCAAAATGGATCAAAGATCTAGATATTAAAACAAATACTAAATCTGCTGAAAGGCTTGGTAGAAATCTTGAAGGCATAGGATAGGCAAAGAGTTCATGAACAAAATGCAAACTGCATGGAAAGTACTTCAAAGGATCAATAGCTAGGATCTCATCTTATTAAAAAATTTCACCTTAAAAGAAATCACCAACAATGTGAAAAGAAAACCCACAGATTGAAAAGAATTTTAGCTAGTGGTCCCTCAAACAAAGGACTTTCATCCAGAACATATGAAGAATTGAAAAACATCATTGCCCCTCAAATTCACAGGCCCATTCCAAAAATGGTCATCTGAGATGATATGAGTTTCTCAAATGAAGATATACAAATGGCAAATAAATATATGAAGAAATGTTTACAATCACTGGTCATTCAAGAAATGCAAATTACCACAACATTGAGATTCCATCCCACTCCAGAAAGAATGGCTGCCATCAAGAAATCTACTGAACAAAACAAAAGAGGAAAATGCAATCTCAAACCTCCAGCCCATCCCAAGTAAGCTTAGGAGACAGGGACATAGAAGAAAATGTAACCCATACCCCTGACACTCTTGAAATGATAGCAATTGAAGTAAAGAAACAAGGCAGACAATGAAACAGAATGGAAAGCTAAAGATACAACAGCAGAAAGATAACATGTCAACAATAAACCAATATATAACAGTTACAACCATTAATGTAAATGGCCTCAACTCGCCAATCAAAAGAAACAGAATGGCAGAATGGATCAAGAAACAACATCCAACCATATGCTGTCTACAAGAAACCCATCTAATCCAAAAGAAAACTCACAGACTGAAAGTCAAAGGATGGAAAACAATACTTCATGCAACAGGAACCCCCCAAAAAAGCAAGGGTAGGTATTCTGTTGGCAGACAATGTGAACTTCAAACAAAGAATGATCCAAAGAGATAAAGAAAGTCATTACGTACTAGTTAGGTGAAAACTTCAAGAGAAAGAGATAATGAATATATATATATATATATATATATATATATATATATATATATATATATATATAATTTGGGAGCACCCAGATATATAAAACAAATATTAACAAAAATTAAAAATCAAATAAGCAACAAAACAATTATAATGGGAGACCTTAACATCGTGTTGACACAAAGAGACAGATCAACTAGATGAAACTCAGCAAAGAAACAGCAGAACTGAATCACACCTGTGAACAAATGGACTTAGTAGACGTACAGAATGTTCCATCCAACAACATCAGAATACACATTCTTCTCACTAGAACATGGAATGCTTTCTATAATAGACAGTATACTAGCCCATAGAACATACTTAAGTAAATGCAAAAGACTTGAAATTATCCCATGCATGTTATTGGATCATACTGCCATGAAACTAGGAATTAATGACAAAATAAACTACAAAAACTCCACAAACACATGGGAATTGAATAATACACTCCTGACCAATCAGTGGGACACAGAGGAAATTAAATAAAAAATTAAACAATATCTACAAGCAAAATAAAATACAAATACAACTTACCAGACCTGTGGGATGCAATGAAAGCGGTCTGCAGAGGAAAATTTATTGCAGTGAATTCCCACCTCAGGAAAACAGAGCAAACACAAATAAACCAACCTGATGCTACACCTCAAACATTTAGACAAAGAAGAAAAAGTCAAGCCCAAAACAAAAAGAAGGGAAGAAATTATAAGGATCCGAGCAGAAATCAATGCAATAGAGACTAAGAAAACAACACAAAGAATCAATGAATCTAAGAGATGGTTCTTTGAAAGAATAAATAAAATTGATAAGCTGTTAGCCAATAATATTTTTTTAAAAAAGAAAGAACCCATAGAAGACACCCAAAACTCCATTGAAAAACTCCTAGGTATAATAACTAAATTTAGTAATGTAGCTAGATACAAAATCAGTACTCAAAAATCAATAATGAATGCAATAATGAATGAAAAGGGTGAAATCACTACAGACTCTGTGGAAATACAGAAGTTCATCAATACCTATTTTTGAAAACCTCTATTCTCATAGGCTTGATAACATAGCTGAAATGGACAGATTCCTAGAAACATATGAACTACCAAAGCTGGACCAAGAAGATGAAAAGCTGCTGAATAACCCAATTTCAATCAATGAAATTGAAAATGTAACTAAACTTTACCAAAAAGAAAAGCCGGGATCCAGATGGTTTCACTGTGGAATTCTACAAGAAATTCAAAGAGACTTAATGCCCACACTCCTCAAACTCTTCAATGAAATCAAAAGGGAAGCAATTCTTCCTAACTCATTCCTGGAAGCAAATATTACTCTACTACCAAAACCTAACCAAAAAGGAGAACTACAGGCCAATCTCCCTAATGAACACAGATGCAAAAATTCTCAAAAAAATATTGTCAAACAGAATGCAGCAAATCATCAAGAATATTATACAGCATGACCAAGTGGGATTCATCCCAGGAATGCAGGGAAAGTTCAACATACACAAATCAGTATATAGAGACAAAAATAAGAATCACATGATCATTTCTATAGAGGCAGAAAAAGCTTTTGATGAGGTACAACACTTGTTCATTGTAAGAACCTTACAGAAAATTGAAATAGGTGATATTTACCTCAATATGATAAAGGTCATCAATGACAAACCAACAGGCAGCATCATATTAAATGGCCAAAAACTGAAAGCCTTTACCTTAAAATCAGGAACAAGACAAGGATGTACATTATCACTATTCATATTCTGTATAGTACTACTATACAGAATACTAGCCAGAACAATTAGATGAGAGAGAAATAAATGAGTAAGGATAGGAAAAGAAGAAGATAAATTATCATTATTTTCAGTTGACATGATACTCTACATAGAAGACACCCAAAACTCCATTGAAAAACTACTAGGTATAATAACTAAATTTAGTAATGTAGCTAGATACAAAATCAGTACTCAAAAATCAATAGCATTCCTATATACAAACAACAAACTCACTGAGAGATAAATAAGAGAAGCCACACCCTTCACAATAGCACCCAAAAATGAAATACTTAGGAATCAATCTAATGAAAGAAGAAAAAGATCTATTCAGGGAAAAATATAAAACCCTGAAAAAAATTTATTATACAAAATTAATGCAATTCCAATCAAAATACCACTAGTATACTCACATATCTAGAGAAATCATTCCTAAAATTCATCTAGAACCAGAAAAGACCTAGAATAGCAAAGGCAGTTCTAAGCAGCAAAGGCAGGGAGAAAGCATCACAATCCCTGACTTGAAGTTATCCTACTACAAAGCCACTGTAATAAAATCAGCGTGGTATTGGAATAAAAACAGATCTGAAGATCAATGGAATATTTTACAAGATACAACTACGACTACAAACATACTCAGCCACATTATCTTTGATAAAGGGGCCAAACATGTTCAATGGAAGAAAGATAGTCTCTTTATTAAGTGGTGCTGGAAAAACTGGCTCTCCATATGCTGAAAACTAAAACTAGACCCATGCCTATCACCATGTAGTAAACTAAAGTCAAAATGGATCAAAGATCTAAATATTAAAACAGAAACACGAAATCTGCTGGAAGACAAAGTAGGTAGAAATCTTGATGACATGGGAGCAAAACTTAAACCGCATGGGAAATTCTTCCCAGAATCAATAACTGGGATCTCATCTTAATAAAAGTTTTTGCCTGTTGAAATAAATTTCCGATAGTGTAAAAAGGAAACCTATGAATTTTTAAAAAAATATTAGTCAAGTGTCCCTCAGGCGAAAGACTTTTGTCTGGAACATATAAAGAATTTTTTTAAAAAACCAGATCTCCAAAATTCAAAGCCCCAATCCAAAGATGGAAACCTGAGATGAATACACAGTTCTCAGATAAAGAAATACAAATGGCAAATAAATACATGAAACAATGTTCAGCAACATTGGTCATTAGAGAAATGCCAATTAAACCACACTGAGATTGCATCTTACTCCAAACAGAATGGCCAGGATAAAGAAAACTACCAACAACAAATGCTGGAGAGGCGATGGGGAAAAAGGAACCCTTTACTGTTGTTGAGAGTATATACTAGTGCAACCACTGTGGAGGTCAGTCTGGAAGTTCCTCAAAAAGCTGGGATTGCAAGTATGCTTTGACCCAGCTTCTGCTTCTGGGCATAGTCCTGGAAGAATGTATAATATCATATCACAGTGATATATGTGCACCCAAGTTTATAGCAGCACAATTTGTAATGACTAAATCTTGGAAACAACTGAAATGCTCATCATTTGCAGAATAAATGAAAAAGATGTGGTATACTTGTACAATGAAATATTAGTCAGCTATAAAGAAGGATGATCTTGAGGCTTTTATAGATAAAGGTAGGCAACTTGAGACTATCCTCATAAGTGAAATAAATCAGACTCACATTTCTAAGTACATTGTCTCTTTAGTGCAACAAATAAATAATAAAAAAGAGTAATAAGATCCAAATGTACAATAGGATATTGTAATAATGAAAGGGAAAGAAAGTGTTCCTAGGACAGAACTACTGGGATAGGGGAAAGGAAGAAAAGAACACATATGTATGTTGCTAAACATATAAATTTATGTTTGTAGATGTATGCTAGATACATAAGTATACTACTAATCTCTCTTCATTCATCAAAAAGAACAATTTGTGCTATCATTGTTTGATCCCTTTTGTATCTAGATTTTGTAACCTGAATAGTTCTCAGATAACAATGTGCACTATATTAACTAGTGTTAATTTCCTACTTTTTTCTGTTTTGCAATTCTATATCATGTTTATCCTTTCTTTTCTGTTTTGCTTTTAAAAAAAAATTAAAAAGTAAACAAATATTGACAATAATTAGGAAATGTGAAATGGAAGTTAGATATAGGCAGTAAATACAAGCTAAAGGAAAGATAACATTCTTTTCTGCTCTCTTAGTATAACAAAGTCCATCAAATAGAGAATACATTTGACTGTATTCCTGTCTCCTAATAAGGAGATATTCTTTGCTTTTTGCTTTAGGGACTTGATTAATTTTCAAGGGCACTATTGCTTATACAATAGATATGGATGTTATAATATTGTCATTTTTAATAAATATGTAAAAATGAAATAAAAATAAAAGGCAACAGAATTATTATTTCAGTTTCTATATTTAACATGTTGCTTTCTTTGAAATATATGGAGAAAGTCTTATCTCACAGTATTTTAATAGTTATTTCAGATCATTTTAGATATTCATCTATGGAAAATACCATCGCATATCAGTGGTAGGTTTTCGTAATGACAAATGGATTTGATAAAGTAAGAAATTCTGGTTTTTAAAATACATCATCTTAATAATAGGCAAATGTAAAACTGTAAGAAAATATTTGCATATGATTTATTAGTTAAAAGATGTATAGTTAGACAATATTAAAAGCTTGCAAGATTCAATAACAAATGAAGCCATCAAATAAAATAAGATAGAGATGGGCAGATACTACTCCAACGATGATAGACACTGAGGAAACAAAGATAGCACCATTATTCATTTGCAGTGCGCAAATGTAAAATTGTCAGTATGAGATACTGCTATATTCAAATTGATTCATCAAATTTTCTGGATCTTATGACAAATGTTGGTCAGAAAGTAGAGCCATAAGAGCACATGCACTGCTCATTGGAATGTGAAAATTTTACAAAATCTTTGCAAAACAGTTTAGCACTTTCCCAAAAATTTAGTTATACAATCATGTAGCATGTTATCCCAATATTCCATTTAGTTATTTACCCAGGAAGAATGAAATCATATATTCAACCAAATCTTATCAATACATTTTCATAAATATTTCATAACAGGATAACCTTGAAAATAATGAAGTGTCCAACAGTGGGAGATTGATGAACACATTGCAGTATTATCATGTAATAGAATAGAACCCAGTAATAATAAAGAATAAAATCCTGACACACAGAACAACATAGATAAATATTTTAAAACAATGAAAAAGTACATGCAATATTATTCATATCATATAAGTTTTAGAAATAGAAACTGAACTACAATGAAGGAAATTGCTGGTTGTCAGGGAATAGAAAGTGGGACAGAAAACATGGAGAGTAAGGAAAGATTTTTACACAGGAACACAGGAAACTTTTGGGGGTTGATATAAGTTTATAATCTTGACTATACTGATGGATCCTTATTGTATGTATCAGAACTTCATAAATTACATACCATAAATATATAGTTTATGGAATGTTGCCTCATTTTTGTAATCAACTCAGCAACTTAGAAGGCTGAGGCAGAAGGGTTGCATGTTAACTGAATTGTTCTAGGATAAAATGGATTGAAAAGAGTGAACATTTGATCCTCTCAGCACTCCTTTTTGTGTTACTGAGAACACGCACAGACTCATTCTCCAGGGATCCTTTAGCACTGACACTGGATGGAAGCAAGCAAAACAATAACAAGAACTACACCTGCAAATGTATCCACTGGTCAGATGAACTGTTTATTTTTCAGCTAAGTCTTTAATCTGACAAGTTACCAGAAATTGACAGTGCCATGATTTGCTTTGTTGATTTTTCATTCAGGAGGCATTCAGTTGTGTCAACTATCTACCACAATATCATACATTATTAATCTCTCACCTATTGTGGCTTTTCTATAGCCAGTGACAGTTTCCCTTGTGAGATCCTTCTCTGACTAGCTTATCTCTAATTCAATAGGTATAATAAAAAATGATTGGCTACTCAACAGCATATCATATCTATGTGTATTATTTTCATCTATTAATTTTAAATACAAAGTATTTGGCCCTAGCATGACATTGAAATTTAAATGCAACTATAAATTATTCAAATATGTTCTGCTGCATAAGACTAAGTCTGACAAATATTAATATTTACAATTTAAATGCTACAGTTTTCATAATTTTGTATACTATTTTCAGTCTTTCACAATTTTCTGCTTGCATATATCAGAAAACTCTTTGGAACAACAGCTTGATCATTTTTTTAGTCAGAATTTTTAGATATAATTACTACTAGAAACTCTACCTTGAAAAAGTTGTTTAATATTCTATTAAGACAATTATTTTTATATTACAGTTGAAATGGAACTCCACTGTACATGTAAGGAAACCTAGAGAAAAAGAAGCATCTAACATTGTATCATCATGAAAGAAATTTGATCTTAATCTGAAAAAATCATGGAAACTCCAGTGATCTTGAGATTCACTTAGATGAAAAAAAAAATCTTAAGATACTAATGACTTGTTTTTAAAGAATTATGGGAGTTCTCTTGGATTATATGCTTTTCAGGAGATAAAGCAGACTTTGACTAGTATTAAGGTTGCAGGTTGGGAAGTTCCTAATTTTGGTGGGAACAGTGAGGTAGCATTTCAGTGTTGTCCTAAATTGACAGGAAAGACTTAGGCTTTTGTACCTCCACTGTCTTGGCCATTATGCTGGCCTATCCCAGGGCACATATGCTAAGTGAAGGTAGGTCTCAGCAGCCGAGGACTATGAACCATCTGCATTCATTTTCCCATTACTGAATATTAGTGTCTTGGCCCTTAAAGAGTAAATGTGAGAAAATATTCTCTGTGTAAGTATTCATATGTAATGAAAGAGACAAGCACTATGTTCATACAGTTTTTAAACTGCAGTAAGAAAGACACATAACCATTAATCCCTATCAAAATGCCCCTCTTTGTTTTGAACACGGATAACATTCTTGTGACTTTCTGCAACAGCTCTTTCTAGAAATCCTCTCTGAGTGTTTTTAGTTCTATCGCTATGGCTGCTT
Source organism: Dolichotis patagonum (assembly GCA_004027295.1). NCBI lineage: Eukaryota > Metazoa > Chordata > Mammalia > Rodentia > Caviidae > Dolichotis > Dolichotis patagonum. Next base: position 44,145 of record PVJX010008369.1, read on the forward strand.
TATTGTCCTTAATCAGTTGAAAACCTTTATCTTTCACGGTCATTTGATATGGAGATAAGCCTAAAGTCACACAGTGCCTGATCTGGTGAACAAGGTAGAAGAGGACATACTATAATGCTTTCACAAGCCTGTCCTTGCTTTGGAAGGTGTTCACCAGTACCATTTGCCCATTATTTCTTGCCACACCTGGTAAACTTCACAGTGTCAAGAGCAATGGAAAAAGTGTGTTCCAGCAAGGGGGAGTACTGTCAGGGAAGTTAATGACAAGGTGTCTTTTACTCTAATGTTTTTAATATATAAACATTTGCAGTATATTTTAAATACCTTTGGTATGCTAAGTAGTGTCATATGATAAAGTAAGAAATAAAATATATATGTTCAGTCTATGGAAAGTGTCAAAAAATATGGAAAATTTCTGAAGACAAACATGAAGTCAGAGTAAGGGTCATATAAGCTCTGCTTTTATTCATTGAGGTCCACTTTTCCTTCCTGCCTCATACTTTATCTGAAGTCCCAATGCAGAGACTTGAGATACACTGTGCAGATTGGTTTGCTTTCTTCAATCCTGTCATTGTTACAAGTATAGTCCAGGATGTAAGGACAGTTTTTTTCAGTATTACCCCCTGCTCTCTTTCATCCAGGAACTTACTGAAATATTTTACAGTTTAAAGAATATTGGTTTTTTTACTTCCAATTAATAGGCTCATTTACTTTGTATTCACGTTGGTTTATAAAATAGGAAGTGAAAATGTATATTTAAGTTATGGTCCTGATGAATCAACAATCTAGTCAAATTTCAATTGCATGCTTCATATTATAAATTTCAAACAATGGCATTTCATAATTTTAAATTATTTTCTCTCTCCATATATAGGTATGATTTTTTAGTATGATTTTTAGAGATAAGATCTCTAAAGGTCCTGAGGTAAGCTATTAACTAACTATAAAGTATATAAATACACAGAGCACCTTCTTAGGACATGAAAGTCATTTTCCTAGCTAAAAAAGCAGGGGACTTTACAAAGACAGAAATTAATCAGATTATATGTGTTAATAATGCTATATGTGATGTGTATTTCTTAAATTCCAAGGATAGAAATGAGTTTGAACTATTTTAAACAAGACAAGATCAGAGCGAATGATCAGAACTAGTCCTTGAAGGAGGTTTTAGAACAGGAAAGTGAAAACGATTGGGTAAGCAGACAGGAGGAAACGCAAAGAACATCATTGTTTTCAAACAAATATACCTTTCTCCTATTGAGAAGAAAAGCTGCTTCTTAATTATTAAAGTGCTTTAGAGTTAAAGGGAATCAATTCAGAGCACTTACCACTTTGACAGGAAGGTAGTGATACCTGAATACACACTCAGAGATATATGAATCTTCCTTCTCATGTGTTTATTTTATTATTTCACTCTGGGGAATTTCTTATTTATTTCATGAGTCTCTAGCATTATTTTTATAAATTAAGGATTAGCATAATCTATGGGCTAAAACTTACCTAACTTTAGAGGTTCCATATTTAAACACTTCCTATAGAAGAATCTTAGACACCTACCTAGTGTCTGTTTCTCATCATAAAGTTTTTCAGAAATACGTGTTGCATCTCCACCCCCAAGATTTTGTCACAGAGGATATCTAAATATATCCTTATTTAAAAATATCCAACATTATATATCAAAAGGAAATTTTAAAGTGAAAATGATAAAATTGGTAGAATGAAATAAATTAAAACAACCTTTTAGAGATAAGCATTTTGTGAACAGGTATCTTCTGTAAAAAGAAGGTACTGTAAGTCACACAAATAAGCAAGATAGATAGCAGAAGATACGAAGAAAGTATAAATTATTTCTTAGCCACATATAAATTTAGGAATGGAACAAGATACTTGAGATTAATATGCTGTCTCAAAATGAGTAACAAAATTATAAACCATATGATGATCTTAATATAATTAGCAATAATAATGGACAGGGTATGAATTTTTGAAGTATATTTATCCTAATCAGCTATATACAGCCAATTTGTCCAGTTGTGAGTATGCGTTATAGAGGACTTCGTTGTGTTATAAAGATCACTGGAGGTGGGGCCACCAGACCCCATGCTGCTGCGACCTGCAAGCATGGCAGCCTCAGGGCTCCAAATCTCAGTTTCTAGAGCGAACATTCCAGCAAGCACAATGCAAACTAGAGAGCGAAGCTCCATCTGTACCATTCTTAGCATCTGAATCGTTTCCTGGAACACTCTAGATAACAGTTCTGGCAGAAATTTGTCAGGTATCCAGGAACTCTTAAGCAAGGAAATTTTTAAAAAGTCACCTCAGAATAGAGTCCTGTAAGTCCAGTATTTCATTCAAGCTCTTCAAGTCATCATGGTCACTGCAGTCTTTGAGCAGAGGTCCAGGCATTGTGAATAGGAAAAGAGGTCTCTTACTGTGTCCTTCCTGAATATCTGACTCACGAAATCCAAAGTAGCAAAATTCTTTAGTCACTGGATTTTAGAGTGGCTTGTTACATAGTGATAGATACTGAGAACACTAGAAAACAGTTGAATTGTGTAACACCAATCAAAATAATGTAACATTATCAGGTGTGCAAGGATATAGTAACTCAGCTTGTGTGGTGCACATCTGTATTTCCAGCACTCTGGAAGGGTGAGGCAAGAGAATCATTTTAAGTTTGAGCTCAGCTTAGGAAATTTATAGACATCCTGTCTCAAAATAAAAGATCAAAAAGAGCTGGAGTCATAGCTCCATATGAAGGCCCTGGATTCAGTCCCTCCTACCTGCCCTCTCCACACACACACACACACACACACACACACACACACACACACACACACAATTTAGAATTGCATAAAATGAATGTGTTTGTAAGTAAAATACTTGTGAAGGACTATTTCAAAAACATTATTTGTGTATTCAAATAAAATTACATAGACCTGCTATTAACTCTTCAATAGATCATTTTTATATGCCTAAATCAACACTATCAGCCAATCATTTTTGAAAGCTATAATTGGTCTACACTGTCAAAGAATTTGCAACAATGAAGTTAGAAAATACAATGAATCCTATCACTGAATACCATCCAATAGAAAAGCAGAGATCTTTAATATGCTAAATGGCACATCAAACTTTAGTAACACTGTGTGACAAGTTTCAACTTGTTTGGTACAGAACATGGGTTATGAGCTATGGCTGAAAGCTGTGTTCTTTTGTTTGTTTTTTTGAGACACAGTCTCACTATGCAATTCAGGCTGGCCTTGAACTCATAGTGATTCTGCTGCCTTTACCTCCAGAGTTCTGGGATTACAGGCATGCATCACCATACTTGGCTCAAAAGCTGTGCTTTAAAGTGGGATGTAAATCATGAATTATAAACAACACAGATCGTAACAGTCTGAAGCATCATGTTGCTTCAGAAGCCACCTCTTTGAAAATAGTCATTGTGACATGGAACTTAAGTCTATGCTTATGGTCCTGAGATAAAATTTCAGAGCATTCAATGCAAGTCACCTAATTCTTCTCCTATGAAAAACCCTCTCAAGATCTACAACCAAGATTGCACTGATTGTGGTTTCTGACTTTGATGGAATTATGCAAGCTGAGCTTATACCTACGAACCCTACAGTTAACCCTAATTAATATTATAAGGGATTTTAGAAAGTTTAGTAAATAATGCATGTAGAAATCAGCCCAAAATAGATATAGTATTTCATTCTCTTATGTATAACAATGTCCACGTCGTACATTGAAATTTCCATCAAACACACACATTATAGTGTGTCTTCATGAACTTTATTCTTTAGACCTGGCATTCTGCAACTTACAGCTTTTCCCCAAAGTCCAAGTGACCAAGAGAGGTAAACACTTGGAATCAATCAAGATATCATTTTAGCCAGGAGAGCACAAGAAAACACATGAAAGGAGTCTTCCAGCACTGCTACAGAAAGGGGCAAGAATAATGGGGTGCCTCAGAGCAGAAAGGTTTAGCTTTGCCAATTTATCACAGCCATTAATTTTTTCCCTACATGTATAGCTTATTTCAAGACTTTTAACGAGCCTCATGCATTAGCATGTTAAAACTAATAAAATTCTGAGAAATAAAGAAGCTTTGAGGAGATGATGGATTATTTTGCAACAAGCAGTAAGGGCAAACGGTGTGACCTTCAGTAAACATATGAGTAGTTACTTCCTCAAGCATGAAGCACTTAGGAGTCATGGGAATTCCCAGCCTTATTTGTGTCCTGGATTTTCTCTTTTCTTGTATCCTCTCAAATATAATTTCAAATATAATCACATTCCAGTTTAAACCTTGAAGCTTGAAAAATTCAGGCTCTTACCATCACATATTCTTTATACTATTCTTATCTCCCAAAAAGCAGTCTATTATGTAAGTCACTGAAGTGATCACTGAAGCATTTTATATCTCAACCACTGGAAAAGCACACACCAATATTTAGATTTATAATGTGGCCTAGACCAGGGTGTGTGCATGTGTGTGTGTTTGCCTTCCCTTGAGAGAAAAAGTGATGAAGAATAAACTATTTGAAAAGGTCCTAGTTTCTCCTGCAGCACAGTAGCTTAACTCTACATGCACCTTTTTAGGAGGTCAGCCTGGTAGATGAGATTTTCCCTACTGTGGGCAATATCGGTACCTGCTGACAGAGCCCTTCTCCCATGAGTCCTAGGTTACAACCTCCCCTGCCTTCAGGGGTCAGAGTTTGTACATTCTGCAGCAATGGACATAAGAAGCCATTTACCTAGTGGACTGAATGTATACTCGGTGAAGTACCCTTCAGTGGTGGGGTTGGGTAGTAAGCAGGAAATGGGCTTTTAGTGATACCTAAAATTGAACCAGTGTGCTTTTTAAAACTGATTATAGAAGTGACAAGGCAGCATTTCCCCACTTTGTGTTTGTCCTGGATAGTTGTATCCAAAAAGCAGATGTTCCACTCCCCAGTCCTGCAGACGCTAAGTAGAAATAGAGATCGATTTATGTCCCATTCCTGAATACTTGCAAACCTGTACAAAAATATCTTCTATGTAAATGATTTACAGTATATGGACCTACACCCTGGGAGATGTCTTAAGGTGCAAAATCCTTTTTTTTTTTTCTCTCGGGACCTCACACTGGCCTGGCAGGCATTGTGTCACTAAGCTATATCCCAAGCCTACATTCCTTTTTTTTTTTTTTGTGAGTTGTGGGTATTTTTGTTGTTTCTAAATGATCTATAAAATTTTAAAAATCCTACAGAAATAGTATAATAGCATAATAAATGAAAATACGGTATTTAATGTTAGAAGTATCAGTGATGTTTTAAAATGTAAGTTCTGGCACTTAAATAATGTTGCTAAAAATTAAAACATAAAATCTTCATCTCAATATTATTTTTAAAGTAAACATTAGTATAATGTAGCTATTTTTATTGATGTCCTGATTTTAAAAACTTGTGCAGGAAACATGGGCAGCTAGAGATGTGGGGAAATAGTTTTTCTTCATATAAATTCTTTCCTGGTGCCACATACTAGCTGTACGTCAAATAGCATGGAGTACTGTAAAGTGTAACTTCCTGGTGGTGGAGAAATTGCTGTAATTTTAACTTGAAGATCAAGAAAAATTCAAGAAAAGGATTATCTATTAAATGGGTCAAAAATAAAAATTGGGAAATTCCTAAGCTTAAAGACTTACACTATGATGTTCATGTCTTGCTGACTCTTTATTTCCTCAAAGTCTCATCTTACTACTTACTTTTCTCAATCTTTTCCAGCAATATTTTCTAAAATTATTCACTCATTTTACATTTTTTCCCTAGTTTGCTTTTTTTGATATAGTTTTCCTTTATAGGCAAGTATATTGTGATATTAACTGAGAAAACATTTTTTGTAACAACAAACAGGCACATGATCCACCAGAGGAATATTGGACCAAATCTAAATCTGAAGCTGGGATTTGATGAAGGTCTCATAGGAAGCAAATCACAGAGAAAGAAAAGTACATTTTGAAGTTAAGCTAGAACTTAATAGGGTGGTTATATCTAGTAAGTGAAAATAAGATGAAATTGTGATAAAATACTGTATGAAATAACTATATGCTTCTTTATCATTTATTCTTACTATTTTACCTCATCCTGATGAATTTTTATAGCAGTATAATTTATACACACTAAAATTCTTAAGTTTTATCTGTGGAGTCCAATAAGCTTTGATAAATTTACATACTTACACTCCCCAATCAAATAGAGATGAATGTCCATCGCCCCAGGAATTTCTCTCATCAGCTTTTATAGAATTGCATTTTAATTGACTATTTGTCTCTTTTCCTAAACTAATTTTTTAAGCAGAAGAAAATATCTTGCCAACGACTGTTCACTAGCACAAAGCATGGTACCTAGATCAGGGCAAGTGACAAATGCTTAAAAGTATTGAGAACCATTTGGGAGACCAAATGAAAAGTAGGTAACATGGACGAACACAGGATAACAAATTGGGTTGAAAGGCTATGAACTGAAATTGAACACACTGTATGAAAACATGAACCATTTGTATGCCAGAAGGAAATAATATCATTAATGTTAACTAGTATGAGGCTGTAATTGAACATTCCTTACTACAGCCTCTCCAGCAGAATTCTTCATGCACTTTAATCAATGTCTTAATTAGCATTTCACACTAGTCAGTGACAGACTTTGTTGCAAGTAACTGGGGAAATACATATACCCAATTATAAAATGGGAGTATTATTAATAAATTTATATAAAAATAATGGCAACCTCTAGAATTAACCAGAAAAAATGACCGACAAGTCATTAGAATTTTCTTCTTCTAAATTATCTCACCTTCTAAGTGGCTGTGGTCTGGCAAGCTGTGGCCACCCCAGGGCGGGAAGCAAGAAGCAACAGCATTTCCTGAGATCCGCGCCATGTTGGAACTTAGGGCGCTGAGCCAACCAGCAACCAGCCTGCCACCTACCGGGGTGTGGGCGTAGAATCAAACATACCATATCCCCTCCTCCCCGTTAGCAATTGGGATCCAGGGATCTGGGTATCTCTTGGGAGGTGACCATATGTGGTACAGAAAGTGGGGGGAGTTTCCTTCTACTATCTCTGAAGGCAGACATTTTTATCGCCGTTTTGCTTTGTCTTGATTAGGGGTGTTGCTCTATTCAATATTCTTTTGATGTGTTCTATAATGTTGTGTATTTCTTTTGATTTTGCTGTACCTAATAGAAGAACAACTATTGTGAAGATAATGAGATATACAATGGTGCCTATTACTTTTGTCCTGGTGACCTGCTGTGATGTTCTGTGCCAATTTCACTACACTGTCTCAATTGGCTTTATTCCTGTTTTGTTGTATATTACTACCTCCATGTTAATAAAAATTAAATAAAAATAAAACAATAGAACATGAGAAAACAAGGTAACAAAATACCTCCAAAAACTCCCAACTCTACCAAAGCTGATCCATGTGACATGGATGAGGAGAAACTCAAAAACAAAACAACAGAATTATATAAGGTGATGAAAAAAGAAATAACAACAACAAAACAGATCAATAAGGTACTGAGCAAGCTGAAACATTATATAATTAAACAGATAATGTACTTAAACAGCAAAAGGAGGAAAAGAAAATGCTCTAAAGGATATAACTTCATGTATGTTTAAGTGTGTGGGATTGATAACCGTATTACTAAGTTTTTGTTGGATCATTGAACAGAACTGTTTGCAGCCTCACTGTGTCTACTTTGTATGCCTTAATTTTGTAACATGAACAACCATTTCTAAGAAGGCAATATGTAATTTATAAAGTAGTGATTTCTTAATGGGTTTTTATTGAAATTATGTATTTTTTCTACCCTTTTTTCTGTTTTGCTTTTTTTTTCTTTAAATAAAATTTAAAAAAAATTATCTCACCTTCATTCTCTGTATCAAGATACAGTTTTTCACTGATTAGGGGAAACATGACTAGAGTAATGTGGGAATCATACTGTAGCTATCAATAAAAGTAAAATTAGCTTGTTTATTTTGACTCAATTTAAAATATGTTGATATGAATTGTTTTAAATTAAAAGTATAAATATTAGGTTACAATTTTTATTAGAAAAATCATGGGAAAAAGAACAAAGGATTATTTCCATTCTTTAAAAAGAAATTTTATTAGGGTTAGTAAAATATTGTTATCCAGAAATCTTGATTTTCAATTAAAATATGAATTATTGGGTGGGAGAAATGACTTGCAGTCATCACTATAAATCCAAAGAATGCAATGACTATTGAAGAAGATAGGCGATACCTCTGTAAAAAAATGAGTTTTCAGGTGGAATAGAACATTATATACATACAAGGGAAGGAGCCAAATTATTACTAAACCTCTCTATCTATAGACTGCTATATTACCATAATATATACCTCTATATTAATGTAATATGTAATATGTAATATAAACCAATAGGAAGTCAGGAAAAATTTCAGGCCAGAGTTGATTGGGTCTTATAGAAAAAAATAATTGAAACAGATAGCCTCCATAAGGGTAAATAAGGAAGTTAAAAAAAAAGCTGCACACTGCAAATTCAGCTAGAGTGTAAATTTTTAAATAATATTATTGATAGAAGTCACTTCAACTCATGGTCTTACCATTATTGGATAGTCCCACTTGTTACAGATTTTAAAGTTTCTCAACCTAATAGCTTCCAGTTAATCTTCCTGTGTAGGTGCCTTACATACTGACCTTCACACTGATTCCTGCTTCGACAAAAATTTATAAGCAAAGACATGAAACAGAGCACACTGGGACATATGAAATATTTGCATTGGGGTTTCCTTTCTAACAACACTTCTGATCTATAGAGAAGCTTTGTTTGATAAACTAGATGTTTTGCTGAGATAAGGGCCAGCATTAACAACCTGCCATACTAGTGAGACCATCTCACTTCGGTTGAGTCACCATGTAATGGCTGTCACATGGGTGCTTAGGAAAAAGGAGAAGAAACATTCCTGTAGGTCTAGCTCAAATGAGAAGATAAATTTACTGGTATTTCATCCACAACTATTTGAGTGTATGTGTGAAGTGAAAAATACACATCTAAAATAGAAATACTACTTTGTATTACTACAATAACTAAAAGCTAAAATCTGTAACTTTGAACTCACTCAGCAGGTGGAACTTGAAATAGGCGAGAGGCTGATCCTAAAGGAAGAAAACATGGGGCTTCACAATGGGAAGGCTGGAGAAATCTCACACATGCTTGCAGCATTAATAAAGCCTGTGAAAAAAATACAATTGGATCCTGGAATGTTAAGGCCCCAGGTGTGCTGAGGAAGAAAGAAAGGCCAAGCGATGCCTGCAATAGTGACTTGGAAAATAGAAATCATACTTTATGCAGCGGTAGATGTGATGGTATGACATGTCCTGGAAGAATCTACTAAGTGCTATATGTGACTTTTAAAAAGTCAAGGAAGAACAAATGAATGAGATTTTTAAAAGGAATCACTCATTTTTTAAAGATATCCTATAGAAAAAAACTGCAGTTGTCATGACTCACAGGTTTGGAAGATAATATTTTCCATCTTCTATCTCTCAATCTCACAAGGATTTTAACAGCATTATTGTGGTGCATTTAACATTCAGATAATTAAATATTTAATATGTATAAATTGATGTTTGGTTATATAGTTTCACCCCTGAAATCATTAGCACATTAAACCATTACTACAATGAAACTATTACATAACTATTCTATCAAGTCCAGAAAGGTTCTTTAAGCCCCTTCTTTTTATGATTAGAACATTCAACAAGACATTGACGTCCTTAATAAATGTTGAAGTTCATAGTACTATGTTAACTATAGACACTGTCTAGCACAGTGCATCACTAGAACTTATAAATGGCCTCAATGCAAAGAATAAAACGTGTGGTAGGAATATCTTAAAACCTCAGAAAGGTTTGGTACTATCACTGATTGATTTCAGCTTGCAAAAATGACTTCCAAAACTATGAATATTGTCAAAATTTAACCTAATACCTTAAAATGGAAATATCAGTTACAAAATGAAATATGATTATGATTTTGGAGTATGGAATGAAGTCACCCCTTACCCCCAAAACAGAGGCGATTACCAAAGTTGTTAAAAAATTGGGTTGTTGAAACCTTACTGGCTTAGACTTTAAGAGACTGACTGAGTCCAACATAAAAGGAGACTCCTTGGCCATGCTTTTGAAGCGCATACTATAGACCCAAGGAATCTCATGTATAAGGTAGGCAGCTCATCCCAGCCAAAAATTCTGCCACGTTGAAATGCATTATTTAAGAAATTAATACCTGAAGGTGGAAAGCACTGGGGCTACATTAGAATTTTGCCTACCAGAGAGTGAGATCGTTATAGAACACATGTGGGCTAGATAACTTTGTACGTCATATATTTTGGAATGAAAATTAGTTTCTAAAAGCATCACCTTCATGGAGACAGGAATTATGCTGGGAAAGCATGTGTTTGGGCCTGATGCCATTCCTAGAAGACTTTAGGAATCCAGGAGGAAATAACCAGATGCTGCATGTGAAGGGTTATAAATCATGGGTGCAGCCACATATTGTGCTGTATTGGTACAGAAAAACTCCTTATCATGCTTTTCCTTATCTGTGCACTTGGGAAGTTTCCCATTTATATTGGATCTGCCTTGCTTTGGACAACAGATATCATGAGTAACTATCACACATGCAGAGACTTGGAAAGTGCTTCTATATTATGCCAAAGACCATAGAAATGTAAACTCATGTTTATTCATTGTCCATAGTAGTATGGGCCAGTGAATCTGAATTGTGCATTTAATTTGCACTCTAACATAATAAATAAGATTAGATTATTACAGATAATGGGAGATGTGCTTCTCACAACTGGGCAAAGAAAAGAGAATATGAAAAAGAGTTTATCTAAAACAAACCTTGTGCTACTGGACTGGGAGGGGATTGAGTGACTTTATACGTGTCTATGGTATTTAATACATAGATATACATAGGCTTCTGCTGCGAGGAATTAGTGACACGCTATCATCACAGCAGTGAAAACACTGAGATCCAGATCTTAATTTCTTAATACCATGCTCTACTTGCAGGAAAAAGGCACCCTTGGAAACATTATTGATCCCGTATAGTTTAGCATTAACCTTGAATATCATGGTGTGACAAAAATAAGAAAGTACTTACGAGCTCAAAGATTGATAGAGACAGGTTGAAAGGTTACAAGAAACTATTTCAGTGTCTTGTTGTTATGATGAATAGAAAACATCTACTCCCTTAATAGAGAAACCCTGCATATAAAATAAAAAATTAGGAAAAGAAAAATTAAGTGTCAACAGTATGATTGAATATTACCATTTTAAAAGGCAAACATTGTAGCACTGCAGACTGTTACATACATTTGTTTTCATCACTTTTTCTACAATGGAATTTTAGTCAGATTAGTTGTCAAATTAAGAAAAAGTATCCCAAACAAAATACAAATATTTGTTGTTGTCCACCTAAGGTATTTCAGTGTTTGACCTCACATATAGTAGTAGCTAAAACTTACATAATTCTTCTCAAAGTTCCTTATGCACAATAATTTAATTGCAACATCAACCCTATTAGTTGATATGAGTATTTCTTCAATTGAAAATATGGGGAAACTGGATAACATTAAGATTTTCAAAGTCATATGGCAGGCAGTTCTACCCAGGATGTCAGCTCTTATTATACTGTTCAGCATTTAATCATTGTGACAATGATATAAAGACATTTTAGCTACATTTTCTCTAAATACTTATGCTAAGGAATTACCTGTACCCTTCAAAACCTAAGTATACCAGAAGCCTTATTTATTATCATGATCTAGTTTGTTTTATGCTATACATTTTTGAAAATCTATTATGCTTATTCTTTTCCATCCATGCAAAAGAAAAAAGAAATTCTATTAATAGCTGAAGGTTACTTTTATATCTACTGCATATATTATTGAGTTTTCAGTATCACAAATATGACAGTCAAATATTTTCATCAAATTGAAACAAATGTAATCCTAAAAATGTATAAATAGTAATGCTTGCTGGGGATATAACTCAGTAACACAGTACTTCTTGGCAACCACGAGGTGGTGAGTTTGATTCTCAGTACAAAAATAAATAAATAGTAGTGATATTTTAAACCCATAGTTTAAAACTAATTTTCTCTCAAATAGTTTTGAAATAATTAACATAATTCTTCTGCCACTATCTTTGTATATACTAGTTTTACTTAGAACATGTTGCTTATTTTAGTGATCTTTCTATCATTGAAACTAATAGCCACAATATATGTGTGAATTTAAAAACATTCAACATATATATAGAGACAGTATATGACTGAGTTATCAATAAACATAAATCAATTAAAGTCTTTATTCTAGAAGCTCTTTAGATGAAGCATCTATAGTGATTTGGAAGCCAAGATTCACAATACTCTTACGTGCTTCTGAAAATGTAGTCACAGGTTTAAATCTCATGTATTATTTAGAAAGAAATCACACAAAGAGCTCAGCTTTTCTAGTCAAAAATCTCTCAGTCTAAAACTCTAGTACTGAAAATCTCTCTTCCCCGAGAAAACCAAATAATAACCAGCATAGTCTTTAGGGTGTCCTTGCTGTTGCATTAGAAAGCAGCAGTTTTAAATCTCCAAATGAATATATCTTCCAAATAAATACATAATTTTCATAGTGCTAACATCTTATAATAAGATATATTCTTGTGTTGTTTATGTTTATTTCTGATGTGATTAGTTCTCTATTTCAATTTGAAATTCTGGAAACTATATGAAAATAATACTTAATAAAATAAAAATTCTACCTATAGATTAAAAATGAATTCTTGATAATTGTAAGCAAGCTCAGGGTGTGTGCATGGGAATGTTTATTCTCAAATCAAAATAGGGTTTACTTATCTCTGACATTTGAGAGCATATCATTTAATGGGGTTGATTCCATTTTGAATGAATAATTGTTCTGAGTATTTATTGAAACTAGAAAATCAATATAAAATAATAAAACCACAAAAATGATTGGAGGAAGTTGAGGGGTAAGGAATGCAGTGAAAAGAAGTGATAGTGAAATAAACTAACCAAATACAGAATCCACACACAAAAAATGTATAGACACTTGAGCAGTTTGCCATACTAATACCTGTCTGGCAGGTAATGGCCACCACTTTGAAAATCTCTAATGTAGGAGGCCAAAGGTAACAATATTTGTCTTGTGATATATCAATAAACAGTAGTAAAATATTTATACATTTTTCCCTGATGTATACATTTTTTGGTGAAATGTGTTTTGTTTAATTCCCAAGCAGAATAGGCTATGGGACTGAGAAATTAGGAAGAAATTTTGGGGAAATTTTCTTAATTTTCACAAGTCTTAAGATGTTGAGAAGATAAAAAGTAGATTTCAACCTGTTAGGCTGGTAAATTGCTTATAATACAACATCTTGTCATTTCAAACTTTTGAAAGAGCTGCACAAGAGAAGCCAAGAGGAGCTGGAAGCAAACAGAGGCTAACACTCAAAATCAGGATGAAGCAAGTTTAACCTGTACTTCATCAGTTTTAAAAAGAGGATAAAGATTTCCCTGTAGAGGAGTTTCACTTTCTCCAAAGCATCATAATTTTCATCACAATGTCTGGTTTTCAAATGAAAATTCTGTAAAGCAAACTGAGGCCACTAAAGAATAAAGTTAATACAAAAATTGGCAATAAAATAAGATTGTATTGAGATTATCAGAAAAGAACTTTAAAGGTGCTTTGGTTAATTTTTAAGAGTCATAAAATATATTGTTCATTCAAGAATTAAAAAACTCAAATTGAATTTCTAGAACTGAAAGATACAGTAACAAAAATTAATGCAATAGAAGATTTTAAAAATATCTTCTAAAATATCAACATAACTGCCAACCTAAAATCTTGTATACCATAATAATATTATTCTGAATGAAGATGCTATAAAAACATTTTAAGCATATAAAAACTTGCACTGAGGACATACTATTCATTTATAAAGCATAAAATATAATATAAAATAAATACAAAACAAGATGAGTAACATCTCTACATTAAAAACTTAATTACAGGAGACATTAATTATGATATGAATAAAGGGACATGCCATGAGAAATTAAAAAGCTCAACATTGTGAAGATACAAGTTTATCTCCAAAACTTCGTATATTTCATCAAAAATTCCAATCAAAACTGTAGTACTAATTTTGAGTTTTAAAATGTACATGGCTATGAAAATGATGTAATACAACAAGAATACATTCAAGAAGAACCAGGTTGGAGGACTTAGAAGGGAGAGTGGTTTAATGCAGGATACATAAATGAGTGAAAATGTGAATGTGATCCCATTGGTCTGTAAAATCGGTGTGTCTTGAACAGGAGTGATGATAGTGAACATCCATGTCTTGCTCCTGATTTTAGAGGGAAAATGTTCAGGTTTTTTCCCCACTTAATACGATGTTGGCTGTAAATGTGTCATAAATAGCCCTTATCGGATTGAGATAAGTTCTTTTTACCTCATTTAAAAAAATATTTATCAACATAGTATGCAAAACATTAGGAAGAACAATTAGGAAAGAAAACAAAAAAGATATACATAGAAAGGGAAGTCAAATTATCACTGTTTGTAGATACCATGATCCACTACATAGAAGACCCCGAAAATTCACCAAAACATATGTACAGTTAACCAACAAAGTCGGTACTACAGCAGAATAAAAGATCAGCAGCATTCTTTTTTTTCTTTTAAAAATTTTATTAGTACATGTTTGTGGTATATAATTATTACATTCACTGTAGGGATTTGGTACATGTACATTACTCATTTCCTTTCTTTTTCCCCTTCTGTTGACCTCTTTTATTTTTCCAGCATCAGAAACATTTTTTTTTATTTTAAAGAGAAAAAAAGTATATAAAAAGCAAATGGTAACAGCAACAACAAAAACAACAGTGATATAAGAATTCCAAAACAAGATGACAGGAATTTAACAGTGGTTGATATGTTGCATATTGTTATCTTCAAAATAGTTGATCAGATTATTAGATACAGGTATGCAAAATTGATCGAACAATATGAGTATTGACTTCAATAGCATTCTTGAACACCATTAATAAACACATTGAGAAAGAGATTAGTAAAATATACCATTCACAATACCACCAAGAAAAATTAGTTAAGAATTATCCCAACTACGGAAATGAAAGGCCACTAAATAAAAGCTACAGCTTGCTGAACAGGAAAATCAGAGAACATCTGAAAATGGAAAGCTATCCCTTGTTTCTGAGTAGACAGAACCAATATAGTCAAAATGGCCATAAAGCCAAAATTGCTATCCAGATTTAATGCATTCTCAATCTAAATTCCAACAGCATTCCTCACAGAACTAGTGAAAACAATCTTAAAACCTATATGGAACCAGAAGAGGCACAGAATAGAAAAAGCAATCCTTCATAGTAAGACCAAAGCAGGAGGCATCACAATCCTGGACTTGAAGTTATTTTACAAAGCAACAGTGATAACAACAACAACAACAACAACAACATGATATTGGCACCAAAAAAGGTTGTGAGGATCAATGGAACAGAATATAGGATGCAGAAAAGCCAAACACATTCAACTATTGGAAGTATGACAAAGGAGCCATTAACATACACTAGAGAAAACATAGCCACTTCAACAAAGGGTGCTGAAAAAAATCTGGCTCACACATGTGGGATATTGAATGTGAACCTGTGTCTCTCAATACATATTAACCTGGTTCTCAGCACGTATTGAAATGGTTCAGGAGCTAAATGTTACAAATGTTAACCTGCTGGAAAATACAATAGGTAAAACTCTTAAAGTCATAGGTATAGAAAGAATTTTCCGAACAGAACCCTAATAGCACAAGAAATAGTACTAAGAATCAAAACATGGGCTATCAAATGAAAAGTTCTACACAGAAAAAGAAACTGTCAATAAACAGAAGTGAAAACCTGCAGAACAAGAAACAATTCTGTCAGTGATTCCACAGAAGACTAATATCCAGAATATACAAAGAACTAAAAAATAAAAATTAGGTGCCACAAAAAAAAGACCTAATGAGAAAATGGGCAACTGAAATAAATAGATACTTCACCGAAGTACAAGTCTTTATACCCAATGCAGTACTATTCTGCCACAAAAATATACTTGATTCATTTATAGGAAAATGGATGTACATTAAGATCATGTAAATCAAACCATGCAAAATATATTCTCTTACATGAGGAAATAAAATCAGAAATAAAGAGCACAATAAGATAGTTAAGAGCAAGTAAATGAATATATCTTTCTGAAGTTATAAATAGTTAAAGAGATGGGGGTGACGGCATGAAAAAAGGATAAAGATACTAAAATGTTCTATGTGCATGTATAAACACCTCACAAGGTCTGTAAACATTACACATTGAAAACAACTACTAACAATTTTTTTAAAAAAACTAAAACATCTGTCAATAAAAATAAAGGCACATAAGCTAACTAGAAATATTGGTATGGTAGTACACGCATATGAAGAAGAAAACAGCAAATCCAGAAAAAGACAATATTTGTTATGAGAAAATGCCATTTTGCTGAAGTGAAGAAATTTGACCTTTTAGCATAAAGTATAAGTCAACAGGATATCTGTATGACGGCAGTGGAATGATGTTAACTACTTCCTCTGCCATGTATAGGACCAACGTTAGTTGAATTATAAATTCAAATGTGAAGAGTAAGACAAAAAAGTTCAGGAAAAAAAGGGGAGTATCTTTATGACATTTAAAGTTAATAAGATTTTAATAAGGAAACAAGTTACTAGTCATAAAGCAAAAGAAAGACAACTGATAACCTGGGCTGTATTAAAGTAGGCACCATAAGTCAATGAAAATAGCAGAATTCTGTGTTTGAGGAGATACTTCCAAAAAATATACAAAACCAGATGTTTATCTCTGTGTATTTTAGTATATGGAAGTATGTGTATGTTTGTATATTTTATACACAATATGCACATAAATATATGCACAAGCTATTTGGGATTCAAATACTATTCAAATATGGAAATCAATTTAACTATTGATCATGAAGGTTAATACAAGTTAAAATGACAGCAAAATATGATTCAAAAGAATCAAAGCAGATTAAAAAGAGTAATTTTTTTGAAAATGATGTAACCAAATCCCATATGCATTCATGGTAAAATGTTAAATTAGAATTTTTTTAGAAAATTATGTCCCTGTATCTACTGAAGCTAATAAACCCAAACAATTCCACTAATAAGCATAAATGTAGCAAAAGTACATAAACAGGTCTAGTGAAAATTGTAACATTATAAAGATGGAATGCTACTTACCACTTGAATTATCATTATTGCTACACAACAACAGAGCTGAACTACATCGATATAATAAGGGAAATATATTTATATACAGTGGTAGAGACAAACATGGCAGTATCTCCATGGAGTACAGACCCTGATAGGGAGAGGCAGCAGGTGGATATTTTAGATTCGGCCAGTGCATTTCAGGATTCACACATTTCCATTTATACTTTAGAATCAAATTTTCAATTGGAAGGAAGTAAGGAGGCAATATGATTCAAATATGAAATCTGTAGATACAGTTTGTATAAAGATTAGGTCTCAGTTACTTAGTACGTTTACTCTGTGAAAATCATGGAAAGGTACAATTTTGATTTATGCATTTTTCTGAAAGTACACATATTTTACTAGAATTAAAAATATACACACTGTGATTAAAAAAATAAGGTGAATGTTTCATTTTTTAAAATTACAGTAAAAGAAGTATTGTCATTGCTCCTACCCAATATATTTCCCCCTCACTTTGACACACTTATCCCTTCCTTTTCCCACTTCCAGAAGCAGCTCTAAGTCCTCTTTGGTGAGCGTCTTGTGTTGTCGTGGTGCCTCAGTGACCTCAACAGATTGAAAACGTTTAAATTTCACCCTCCTTTTGACTTTGGGGAAGAGTTAGAGTTCTTGTAGTTGCAGATAATGGTAACAAGATAGCTGAACACGACATTTTCATCAGCCTGTCTTTCCACGGGATGACGCTTGGCAGTAGAGTTCACTGAATTTTTTAATCACACCTAGCAAAGACGTTCACAAAAGAGGCCTCACAGAACTGCTTCCGAATGTGACAAAAGCAGTGGGATAAGTGGCTTTGAAGAAAAGGGAGTATCTGAGGAGGATTAATGGCAATATATCTTTTACTATAATTTTTTTTTAAATGCATACATTGATTGTGGATATAGCTCAGTGGCACAAACACCTGCCTGGCAAGCGTGAGGTCAAGAGTTTGAACCCTGATACCCAAAATAAATAAATAAATAAATTTTAAGCATTTTGTGTATTTTCATCTTAATGAATAAGTTCCATACATAAGCTCTCAACTAAATATTTATTATGAATAATTTTGAATGTAAAACAGGTTTCAGGCTTCTGCAATATGAAATGTATGCAATTTTTTATTCCTTTGGTAATTTGACATTATCTTCCCAAGTAAAATCATTGGCTCCTTTATGAAAGCTTATTTTTTTGTTCAAAAAGTCATACTCTCTAAATATTTTTTCTAAATCCATGCCAGATTCTAGGATCCATTAGGAAATGCTTCAACTAAAAAAAGAAAAAAAAGTTTAAAGGAAACTGCTTTATGAGAATTTTCACTTATTTGTAGTATGGTTTTAGGATATGTATCTTCAAACAAGGTAAAAATAACTTTTTCTTTCTTTTCTTTTCTATCTTTTTTTTGAGTTGTAGTTTAGGCTGGGCTTGAACTCTCAGCAATCCTCCTGCCTCAGCCTCCCAAGTGCTGGAATAACAGGTGTGCACCACCATGCCCAGAAATTTTTCATCTATGTTATATTCTGAGTTTCAGAAAGATAATCTGGGTGCTAAGAATGTAACCGATTTTATACCATTACAATGCAAATGTGCATGCAGTTACTAACTTGATGGTTCTTAGTTTTTGTTCTTTCCCTCTGAGGGAAAGTCAATAAAAAATAACATACTTGTATTTTATTTGTTTTAACATGAAAATTTAATTACTAATAATGTTGAAACATATATCTCTTCTTGCTAAGTATTTTTATAAATATCCTACTTAAAAAAGGGAGTGATTTAATTTCCCTCTGAGCAGATGAATGGGCTTTATTTGTATCAAATCACCATTTCACCATGTACATGCACAAAGGGGCCCTTCAGCAATGAACAGAGGGGAAAAGAAACATAATAGATGAATCCAGGCTTGTTGCATCTCTGCTGTACCCTCACTTTCTGGAGTTGGCATCTGTATTTTCTTGCTGTTTATGTAGGCTGACAGAGCAGAGTAAATTTTCTGCTTTATGCCTGAAAATCTTGTAGAAGCCACTTGTAATGGAAAACAAATTAAAATTTGAAGTTCCATTTTTTCCATTAGTCACACTATTCTGCTTAATCCCAAGAAAGGTTTTCCTTTGTTAATAGGTAAATGATTTCCAGCTCTGGCTTTACTTTAGTCCCATTTTGGGAGGCTGAGTGGATACCTGGTCATTAGCTTTCTAATCTACCACTCATCATAACAGGTGAGAAAAGATGTGAAAACAAAACCTGTCCTTTGGCATATTAATCCCTTTGCCTTAAACCTGAAGGTATCTCTGCAGGCCTGTGACCACTACCCAGATCCCCAGACCTGAAGACACTGTGACAGTCGTCTCTATGGGGCCACTCTGTGCAGTTGTGAAGACTTATCCGTGTGTGTTGTTTTTATTACTAAAGAGTGTACCTTTGTGATCAGCATTGTGGCCTGCAGATAATAAAGTTTAGACTACGAACACACACACAAAAAAAATTTACCTACCCAGTTTCTTCATAGCTTACCTGTCTTGTTCCTTTATTCTATGTAACTTGTGGACTATATCTTTTACCCATCAACCCATATACAAAGAAACTAAGAGAATGGGAGGAGCTGTGATTTCAGCAGTAAAGAAGGAGAAAAAGAAATGGATATAAGAAGAGAGAAAGCTTCTGCTTCATTCCTTTGGTTTTATACTTGGATGGTCACTTGTTCTCTAATTTTATCTCACCCTTTCTCTTCACTTTGCAACACAATTACTGGAATGAGTAGTTCATTTGACTAAAGTCTCTCCCTTTTTCATTTACTGACTGGATCTGTATAACCTCCCCTTCCACCTAAGTTTTACATCTTTTACTTTCACAAGATCTGGAGAAGAACTAAATGTGTTTGCTGTAGCCACATTCAGTTTATATTTGGGCAACCAGGCTCCTTCCTGAGGAGTCTGAATTCAAACTCTCTCTTCCAGTGCTTTTAAGAGAACTTGGTGTAGAAAAACAACTTCCTGAAATGACTGTAGTTTAGGTCTCTTTAGTTTGGGGTGACATAAATTTTGCATTTCATATCACAAGTCTATCTTGATCGCAAGAGAGCTGAAAGTAAGATGGAGCTACCAACAAATCTGCTATTCCAATGTATGGGTTCTGCTTTGTGGGCATTGAGATCCTGTGACATGAATTTGATAGATTAGATTCACTTAAAAGGCTTGAAATCTTGCGCTTCTTTTACATGCAGCATCATCAACTGTCTACTGCTTCTTTTCAAAATAATGCACCTCCCTCACAATATGTATTTCTTCTTCCCCTCCTGACTGTAGGTTAGTTGAAAAGGAAAGGTATTATATTTTTAATTTTTTTTATTTTGAGGAGAATAAAACAAAAGAGGACAGAACAAAGCAGATCAGAACAGAACAACGTAAGCAACACAGCACTTTACAACAAGACAATGGATATTAACAGTAGCTGCCATAATGTCTCCTTCTTTGCAATAGTTGAGAATGGCTTCAAATACAATAATATCAAACATAACAAAACAGTATAAATCCATTCAAAAGAATGAAAGAATTACAGGGTATTCTGACCTGAATAACAGAGAATGATTAATGGCTACTATAATATCTCATTTTTCATAAAAAATTTGTTTAGACTATCACATATATTAAAATCTCAATAAGACACAACATGATAGAACCAATGGTAATAGAAGAATAAAAGCATGGCAGGACTTCAAAGCAAGATGATATTAAATCAGCAATGGCTGCCATAATGTTTTGTTTTCTTCAAAACAGTGGCTCATACCATCACACATAATAAAGTAAAAAAAAACAGAATAAAACCATTCCAAATGATGAATGAAAACATTAAAAGTCTTCAAAGCTATGTAATGGAGAATCATGATTACCATAAAATCTTATGTACTCTTACCAATTCTCATACTAGGGAGACTATACAGTATTTACACATGTGAGTTTAGTTTATTTCACTTATGTGTATGGTCTCAAGTTGTGTCCATTTATTTAGAAATGTCTCAATGTGATCATTCTTTATAGCTGAGTAGTACTCCATTGTATAAAAATACCACAACTTTTTAATCCATTCCTCAGTTGATGGGCACTTAGGGTGTTTCCAAGATCTGGCTATTACAAATTGTGCTGCTATAAACATGGGTGCACATATATCACTGTGGTATGATGTTTTCAGTTCTTCTGGGAATATGCCTAGAAGTGGAATAGCTGGGTCAAATGGGACTTCCAAACCCAGCTTTTTGAGGAATCTCCAGACTGACCTCCACAGTGGTTGCAACAGTCTACACTCCCACCAACAGTGCAGAAGAGTTCCTTTTTCCCCACAGCCTCTCCAACACTTGTTGTTGGTAGTGTTTTCTATCTTGGCCATTCTTTCTGGAGTGAGATGGAATCTCAGTGTGGTTTTAATTTGCATTTCTCTCATGACT
>PVJX010008370.1:0-65991 GCA_004027295.1 Dolichotis patagonum
TGTAATAGCCAGATCTTGGAAACAACCTAAGTGCCCATCAACTGAGGAATGGATAAAAAAGTTGTGGCATTTTTATACAATGGAGTACTACTCAGCTATAAAGAATGATCACATCGAGATATTTATAAATAAATGGACATGACTTGAGACCATTCTCTTAAGTAAAATAAACCAAACTCACAAGGGTAAATACCATATAGTCTCCCTAGTGTGAGATTTGAGAAGAGTATATAAGACTTTATGGTAAGCATGAGTCCCCATCTCAGAGCTTTGAAGTCTTTCAAAGTTTTCAATCATCAGTTGGAATGGTTTTATCCTGTTTTGTTTGACTGTATCATATATGATGATATGAACAGCTGTTTTGAAGAAAACAAAACATTATGACAGCTATTGCTGATTTAATATCATCCTTCTTAGAAGTCCTACCATGCTTTTTTTGTTCTACTACCATTGGTTCTATCTATCACATTGTGTCTTATTGGAATTTGAATATGTGTGATAGTTTAAACAAAATTTTTTTTTATCGGAAATGAGATATTATAGTACCCATTGATCATTTTCTGTTATTCGGTTCAGAAAGCCCCATAATTCTTTCACTCTATGAATGGCTTTATACTATTGTGTTATGTTTGATATTATTGCATTTGAAACTATGCTCAACTATAGCAGAGTAAGAGATATGGTGTTAGCTACTGCTGATGTCCAGTTGTCTTAATGTAAAGTACTGTGTTGCCTATGTCGTCCTGTTCTGATCTGCTCTGTACTGCCCCCTTTTGTTTTATTCTCTTTCAAATAAAAAAGAAAATATTTAAACACAATCTAACTAAGGCAATTTACCAAAAGGCAAATTAATACAAGAAATTTGCCTTTCTTGTATTTATTCTCTAGTAACGAATGAAGTTACTAGGGTAATGCAAATCAAAACATTTATCAATGTGGCTAGAATTAAAAACACTGGTAACACTGAACCACGGCTGGGATGAAAGGAAACTGAGTCTGTGCTGCCACAGTGAGCACAAGAATAAGCAAGGAGAAACTGGGTTACTCGTACACTACTAGTGGGAATGTGAAATGCTACAGCTACTCCAGAAACAGTATGGCAGCTCCTTAAAAAACAGAACCTGCCACGTCTAAAGCCCCAGTTTCAACACATAGCACTGCAAAAGACAGAAAGGGAAGGAGGCTGGAAGAGAGGCAGATGAACAATGGAACAAAAGAAGGAAAGGAGGGAGGAAAGAACGAAGGGAACTTAGGAGGGAGGGATAGATAGATGAACAAACAGATGAACAAATAAACTGACTTACCATAAGGCCCAGCAACTGCACTCCTGGGCAATAAAAGAGAAATAAAAAAGTTCACAGGGAACAAAGAGTACAAAATAAAGGATGGGGAAAAGGATGTAAGGGCACAGAGATCTCTTACAAATGAAAAGGGTTCCTGGAGACTGAGGGGAGCGGAAAAGGAAAGAGGAGGGGGAACTAAGTAGAACAATGACATGTCATGTACAAGAACCTAAGAACCTCAATGAATGTAAGCATTTTATATCATAAATCTGAGATAAGATTAACAATATCACCAAGGAAAAAAAAAACGAGGAAAGGGAATTCAGAGGAGGAGGGAGAAAGGTAAGAAAGATTTGAAAAAAATCATACTGTGTTATGTACAATTATCCATTCTCCAACATGACTGTAAACTTGATGTACTGAAACAGGTGCTAATAAAAAAAATGTTCAGATTGTTTAAGCATTGACTTTTGAGTAGATGCAAATGTTCACAGTATCTTTATTCATAATAGTTAAAATCTGGAAAACAACCCAAAGTTATTCAATAGGTAAATGGTTAAAACAGGTAAATGGTACCATGATATAATGCACAACAATAAGGATTTTTGAAATATATAACAACTCAGGAAGAGAAAAGTCAACAGCCCACCAAGAATTGGCCATGCTGGGTCTGGGAGGATCCAACAAGAAGCCAACTAGCCAGCCTTTCTAGTAAGCTGTGCAAGCCACATGACTTCTAAAAAGAGAAAAGTCACTGTCTCCTGTGAGCCTACTGTCCTGCGGGCTGAGAATTTAACACCTCACCCCACCTACCCCTAACCCCATGCCCCCACCGCACCACCCTCCTCCCACCCCCACCATAAGCAACCTGCCAGTTAGGAGGACAGGTTGAGTTGACAGCAACTAACGTACATAAAGCAAGTAAATGACTGTAGTGTCTGGTTGATTTTTGCAGGCCTAGGGCAAGTGATCTGAGCATCCCTTGGGAGGACGACAGTATGGGATATAGCAAACATGGGGTATTTCCTTCTATCTTGTCTTTGAAATTCAATATTGTTCTCACTGTTTTGCTTTGTTCTGATTGTTTTGCTTTATTCGATATTCTGTTTTGATTGGTTTTATAGTGTTTTGTTTTTTGTTTGATTTTGCTATACTTGATGGAATGGACAACTATTGTTAAGATAACAAGATATACTATGGTAGCTACTGTTGTTTTCCTAGTATCCTGCTTTGAAGTTCTATACCAATTTTGCTGCTTTGTTTTGATTGGCTTTGTTCTGTTTTGTTTTGTTGGATCTTACTGTCTTTAAAATAAAACAATTTTTAAAAAAATAAACATATGTACTTACCTTGAAAATTTAGAAAACAGGCAGCAAAGAAGAAAATAATATTTATTTATTATCTCATCATAATGGATAAATGTTAACATTTTGTTACATTTCCTTCCCACTTATAAATATGTATATATAAAATTTGTTTCATCATTATGAACATATAATGAATGTCTTTTACATGCTTCCTGATTCATGTATCTGATTATTTTCTTCAGGTTAAGTTTGCAGAAGAGAAAATACAGTTTTCATGTGCTTGATACATATTGCCAAAATCAAGAGTTCTACCAATTTCCCCTCTACCAAGGGTCATGTGTCTTACCAAATTCTAAATGATATAAGGATTATTTATTTTTTAACATCTGTAATTAGCAGATAAATATTGTCTACAGTCTAATCTCATTTATTACTAGAGCAGTTACATTTTTCAAACATTTAGCAATATACCTTTGGGGAGATAATCTGTTTGCACACTTGGCTCATTTACTTCCTAAAACTTAACACTATCTGAGTTTATTTACTTATTTATTTATTTATTCATTTATTTATTTTTGAGACAGGGTCTCACTGTGTTGTTCCGATCCTGAACTCACGATGTAGTCCTAGCTGGCCTTGAATTTGTGGGATCCTCCTACCTCAGCCTCCCAAATGCTGCAATTACAGGCATATGCCACCATGCCAGGCTTAACACTGTATTATTTTAAATAAGTGTTTTAATTATTTATGTTATGTTCCTTCAGTTTTTCTAATTTTGTCTTAATGAAAAACCTATGATTTTATGTAGTCTACTATTTAATTCTCTTTTAGTCAAATATTTTATTCTCTTTAAAGTTAGGAAGTGATTTCCCACTCAGAAATGAGTAAACTATTTGATTAATCTCTTGTAACAAGATCTTTCACAGTTTGATTTTCCTGTATTTAAGTCTTTAATATGTCTTAAATTTATTTACAGAGTGTTGTGAGAATATGAATTTGGAGGAGGAGTTTTTTGAGCCATATACTGAATGATATTTTCTCTTCCCCTAGTTTATAATGAAAACATTTTAAAATGTTGAGATTTGTTTCTTTACTGTCTTTTCTGTTTCATTCATTGGTTTACTTATTGCAATTCTACACTATAATTTAGTTTTTATAGTCTTTCAAGGTACTCAAAAATATGCCTTCTTTTCAGAAATAAAAATTTTAACCAAGGTTATACTGTATTCTTATCAATGCATTTTACAATTGCTTTACCAAATTCCTTTTTAAAAAGAACATTGCCAGGCATGGTGGCACATGCCTGTAATCCCAGAACTCAGCAGGCTGAGGGAGGAGGGTCACTGTGAGTCTGAGGTCAGCCTGAAATTCATAGTGAAAACCTATCTCCAAAAAGACAAAAAAGAAATTTAATAAAACATGTTTTAATGTGATGGCTTTAATTCTATCACATTTCTAATTCAGGAATAGAGTACCACACTTTTCTCTTGTTTACTTTTAGTAACAGTTTGGAGTTATTATTCATAACTCCTTCCACTCTCATCAATTTCTGGAATGATTTTATCTAGCCCTCTCTGTCCATGTTGGCACAATTGACTTGTCTAAAATATTAAACACAAAACACTATCTCACATTTTTAAACTCAACTCCTTCATGTCTGTGTCTTCCAATCATTTGCATACCAAAAGGGATTCCTTTCAATTATAGGACATATTATTTTATAGTTTTCAGTTTCCCAGTATGGTCTCGGTACACCTTTCTTAACTAGAAACTGCTTTTTTCTTATAAGCCAGAAGCAGTAATATACAGAAATAGTTCAGGTACCCCCCTTGCTTCCTTCAGTTCCTTATGAAAACAGATACAGTGATCTGAGAATCCAGCCCTACCAAACTACCTATCCTAACCTACCTGCTCCTATTTCAGGGAGAGAACCATGCATGCGCCAAATTCCACCAGCCTCTGCCAAAGCAAAGGAACCCTCTCCTCCACTCTTCCTTGACTGTTTCTACAGTCTTCCTTCTTACTCATCTATCAGTTGCCTCATCTCAACTGGATTATTTTTAACCTGCACACCAACTTCTCTAATATTTTCTTTCTTAAGAATTTTTCCTTGTCCTGATGATCCTCCCAAGGTAGATCTCTACTTCCTGTTATTCTTTACAACAAAATTATCAGAGTTATCCTGATAGTCTCCACTTCCTCAAATTTCCCTAGATCCTCCTAGATAACATCTTTATTCCTTGTTCTCTTGAAAGGTTTCCAGTGCTGTCTACATTGTCAAGTCCAAAAGACTCTTCTCTGTTGTGTCATCTCTGTATTCTCAGAAGGATTCTTTCTTCTAGATGCCCATTTAGTCCTCTGTATTTGGGTTCTGTATGTGCATACTCAACCACTTGTAGATAGAGAATATTTTAAAAAGAAAACTGTACTGAACACATAGAGAATTATCTTTCTTGTCATTATACGCTAAACAATGCAACAGCTATTTACATTGCATTTGCATGGTTTTAGATAGTATAAGTAATCTAGAGAAGATTTGAATATATAGGAGGACACACATAGGTTATGTGTAAATCCTATGCCATTTTTTATAAGGGATTTGAGCTATCAGGGATGGCGGATATCTCAAGGAGTTCCTGGATCCAGTCTCACACAGTCATCAACAGGCAACTGTGCTTTCTTGTGTTGGTTTCAGCGTCACTAAAACATCTCAGGAAACACACAGCAGCACCCATGTCCTCTTTTCCAAATCTGTGTGTACCATAGAATTTAAAATCTGCCCAGGGACTGCCCCAGAGTGACCACATTGTGTGGGAACAGGGTGTATTGACATTAGGAGAGGCCCAAGCAGACTCCCATGTCTCATCCTCAAATTTTGAAAGTGGTTACAAATCATGAGCAGCCCAGTGGACAGGTTCATGGCCCTGCCAGCAATACCAAGGGGTCCTCAGGGACTGAGATATCACCCACAAAGTCATGGTAATAAAAGTAGATAAGCTACTTCCTTCTAGAGTCCTCTGATATCTACAGAGAATGAGTATGCTTTACTAAAACCACGTTGGAAAAATGATCTCTCACTATTCACCTGTAAACATAGAAAAATGGGCCTCTTATACAGATGATAGTCTTATAAGTGTTGGATAAAGTCTGTGACTTTTTCTAGAATGTCCTCTAGTCACAGACCATCATTCCTTCAAAGGTCTTCAAAGGTTTTCAACAGGTAGTCTTATACCACCTTTTTATATTGTTTATATTAGAACCTATTATTGCAGCAATGTATTCTAGAAGCAAACTAATCAAGTGCCTTTTGTTTGAGTGAGGTGAGAAGAGTTAAAGAGACTAGATTCTGATTTGCTTTTAAAGATAATCAATTCATAGACTGGGGGTAGGTAAAGGTGTTGAAGAAAAAACTCCACAGGGACAGAGAACAAAAATATCCCATCTTCTCCCCAAATTGGGCTACTTTCTTTGTCAGAGAAGAACACTTGTTAATTATGAAATACTCATAAATCTGCCTCAACTTAAGGGCCCAGCAGCCCAGGATAATGGAACGAAAAACAATTCAAATCACAGTAAATAGCAAGCAACTAAATAATACATTTTTGTACTGTCTTTAAAGAAATCCAAATCATGTTTTAAAGGAAAGAAAAGTTGGTAGTTCTGAAATATTTTCAAGGACATAACAATCTTCTTTTACCTCTTTTGAAAACTATTAAAATCCAGATGTAGAAAAAGAACCCTAAACTTTCAATTTAGTATATTGTGTTTTACCTTCATAATAGCAAAGTAGAATTATAACAGTCATCAATCAAAGATGCAGTTTCCAATATAAGAAGAGCTCCTACTCTCTCAGGGAAGATGAATGAGCTGTGCAGGTCAGAAAAACTCTGAGATAACCATCTCACCTTTACCAATGTAACAAAAGTCCTTGAATGCAATTAATAACAATTGAAGATTCTTTGCAATTAAGAATTATTACAGCCCAGAGTCACAGACTTTTATAGATGCAAAGGTCTGTAGGGATCATTTTCACAGATTCCTCATTTTTCACAGAGGAACTTACATGGCACATGGTAAGCAAGTCGTGCTGCTAAAACCAGGCTCCAATCCTGTATCTTTTAATTTCAATTGTAGTAAAACTAAAGACACATAAATCTGATTCCATTGAAGATCACAGAATAAATGTTCAGGAAAAAAAGGAAACTTGCTGTAAAATTGCTAGAGTGCCATATAATGCACGTTTAAGCGGGTAGAAAGCACAACCAATAAAATGGGCCAAAAAAAGAAGAAAAAAGAAAATTTAAGTACAAATTATAGTGGCATAGGTGAGCCAGAGAAGTATTGTGTGCTGTTTTTACAAATCCGTGAGACCACAATGCCAATGTTTAAAGAAGAGCCATGTACAAAATCTGGAACTCGACCAGAGTGAGAATTTGGAAAGACTGCTCACAAGTCTGGAACTGAAAAAAGATGATAATCTCAGAAATAGTGTAAAATGGAAGAATATTACCACATAAGAGTTAATAAACTCACATCATATCAAATTTGGCTTTGAGTAGAAAAGGGGAGATACAACTTTCCCTAGAACAAGAAACTGACACTCTGGGGGTTTGGACCACAAATGTGTTATTCCTGTGTTGTCATCTCTTCACTTGAAAACTCTAGTTCCAGATGACCATCAGCTGCCAGTACACACCAGGAACATGCCAAAAGTAAACTCACATCCTCTCTCAGTACCTCAACCTAAGCCACATGTCAGTCCTTCAATTAAAGTTCCAAGAAACTCAACAAAGTTTGAAGGAGGCGGAGTAAGTTCTATGTCTGGTTGGTTTTATCTGATCTTTATATAATGGCTTCTACTTTTTTAGTAATATGCATTGTTTTCCTCATAACTTTTTATGTCTTAATAGCTCATTTCCTTTTTTTACTGATGAGTAATATTTTACTGGTGAGCAATGTTTCATTATCTGAATGTACTATCATTTATTTATCTAGTAACCAACTAGAGTATTTTGGTTGCTTTCAGTTCTCGGCAGTTTGGAATAAAGCTGCTATCAGTGCTATACAGGTTTTTGTGTAGATGTAAGTTTTCAGCTCCCTTGGGTAAATATCAAGAAGCACAACTTCCAGATCATATAGTAAGGTGCGTATTTTGTTTAATAAGAAATAACAAAATTGTCTTTAAAAGTGGTTGTACTATTTTGCATTCCCACCAGCAATGAATGAGAGTTCTTTTTGATCGGGAATCAAATTTGGGACCTCGTGCTTGCCAGACAGGCAAGCGCTAGTGCTACCAAGCTACACCCCCCAAGAGTTCTTTCTGTTCTGCAGCCTCCTAAACATTCAGTGTTGTCAGTATTCTGGATTCAGGCCTCTTCAATGGCTGTGCAGTGATGTCTCACTATCATTTTAATTTGTATTTCCTGATGACATATGATGTGGGTCATCCTTCTAGATACTAATTTGCCATCCATGTATCTTCTTTGGTGTCTGTTACTCTTTGACTCACTTTGAAATGTTTGTTTTGTTGCTGAGTTTTAAATAGTTTTGCATTAACAGCCTTTTATCAGATATGTCTTAAGCCACTATTTTCTCCCAGTTCTTAGCTTGTTTCATTCTCTTGCCAGTAACATTCAAAGAGCAGAAATTGTAAATTAGTTTTAGAAATTTTAATTTTTTTTAATTTTTCTTTCATAGGTTGTATCATTGGCATTGTATGAAGCAGTCATTCCTAAATCCAAGGTCATTTATAAATTTTTTCTGTGTTATCTTCTAAGGGTTTTATAGCTTTGTGTTTTACATCTATGTTTGTGATCTGATCATTTGTATGTTTTAAAAAAGGTAGTACATTATAAAGGAACAGACCAGTATGAAAAAAATATTAAAAAGACTTCAAGAAATTAGAAAAAAATTAGAATCACTAGATGGAACATAAATGCAAAGCTTAAAGAATCAAGCCTATTTGTAATACTTTGAGTAAGTTTAACAAAAATCTTGCTTAAGAAATTAAAAAAGAACTTGTTAAATGGAAAGCTAGTTCAAGTTCATAGATTAGAATATCTAATGTTGTTTAGAAGACAATATATCCCAAATCAATCTACATATTCAGTATAATTCCTATCAAAATTCCTGCAGGCTTCCTTACAAGAGTTAGCAAGACAATTTTAAATTTCATAGGTAAATTCAAAAAAATCAGAATAACAGAAGAAAGAGAAGGAGAAAGGAAGAAGGAGAAGAAGAAAAAAGTAAAATACAAAAGAAGAAAGAATTGAAGGAAAAAGGAAGGAAGGGAAAGAAAGGAGTGAGGGAGGGAGCTTGAATAGATAAGATCAACGTGATATATCCATACACTGGAATGTTATTCAGCAACAAAAGAATGAATCACCCTGTCATGCTACAACATAGATAATCCTAAAATATTGTGCTAATTGAGAGAATATCATATTTTATGATTTACTGTAAATGAAGTATCCAGAATAGGCAAACTTACAGAAATAGAAAGTCAATTATTAGTGCCTAGGGCTGGGAATATGAAAGTTAGGGGTAATGAGAAATAATTGCTAGAGGATATGAAATTCTTTTGGAGGTTCTGAAAATGTCCTAAATTGATCGTGGTGATGGTTATACAACTTTTGAATACAGTAATAGACAATGAATTACATACTTTACTTAGATGAATTTTATGTTATGTGAAGTATATCTCAGAACTGTTATAAAAATTCAATGGACAAAGGCAAGGAGGATTTCAGTTTCAGGAAACAAGGAGTGAGCACATGCCACTTTCTCCAACCAACTGTTGTGAACATTCTAGAAACAAATGGAAAGCCTTATCATCTGAGGAAAACTGCAAGGAGACAGCAGAGCTGGCCCCAGAGGGAAGCCTTGGGAGCTACAACCACTGGCAGTGCCCTAGGGCCAAAACCACCCAAGCCCTTTGAAGTTCACAACTTACAAGTTGCAGGGGATGCTGCAGGAGGGACTATGAGATTTAATGTGTGCCCTGCTGGATTT
The DNA here is from genome assembly GCA_004027295.1 of Dolichotis patagonum. NCBI lineage: Eukaryota > Metazoa > Chordata > Mammalia > Rodentia > Caviidae > Dolichotis > Dolichotis patagonum. Next base: position 9,602 of record PVJX010008370.1, read on the forward strand.
GGGTTGTGCTTTGTTCCCATTCCTTGCTATCCTTCTGTTTGTAACTTTTGGAATGGGGATGTCTATATTGAAAAGAAAATGCTTGAAATCATGAGCTCTGAGGTGGTGGCGTTGTGTACCAGGGTGGTGCTGGCTCCCCAGACTGAATTCTCAGACTTTCATGTAAGAATCCCAGTGCCGATTCCACAATTCCTCTCCCAGAGACTTTGATTTCATAAACTGAATTGAAGGTTTCTACTTCAAGCAAATATCCCAAGTATTTTTCATATAGTTAATGTTTATAAAATGTCAAGGTTAATAACAGTAAAAACAGACTGAAATAGTATAGATATCTTAAGATACACTGCATAAATGCATTGCATCCTTTATTTTGGCAAAAAAAACAGTTAAAATGTATCTTTATTTAAGGAATTTGAGGTCTGTTAGGTTTCTTTAGAAAAAGAAGTTTCAAAGGAATGATTTCTCTTTAAATAAATTCCTTGAGATTGTTTAATCTTCTATGATGACTTCAAAAAACTAGAAAATGTTGACCCTAGGCTGAAAGTTCCTAAACTGAGCCTATTTTATATTTAATGAGATCCAGAGAAAATCCTTCTTATTACAATTGAGATGAGATAAAAATCAGAAATAGTCATGAAAATACAGAGGAAATAACATGATTCAAGGAAGAAGAGACAGGAGGAATTAAGAGAAGATAACGGTTGTAGCTTGGAGCCTAATTCAAAGATTGGTGAGGATTTTCATTGTGCGGGTCCAAGTGGATCAGCTCTGTCTGAATTTAGATGTTGCAATTTATCTGGAGATGAGTGTTTAGAGACAGTGGTGATGTGATTATTGGAATGGACTCGTATGTTGGTTACAAGTCCGGCTCCAACATTTCCATCCAAGAGAAAGCTGCACTACTGGTCTGAGATTTATTTTTCTCGGCTATAGCGTAGCATCATAGCATATCAGACAGTACGTTTGTTGTAAAGGTTAAAAAATATGACACATACAAAATTTTATTAGAAAATGATCAAAACTAGAGAATTGTTCCTTTGATGAATTCATTCACAGCTTACACAACATAATTAGATTATATTTCTTTGTAACTATGCAAAAAGAGCACAGAAATTTGAAGTCATAAATTTTGGAAACCAATGTAGGTTTTGTTTCACATAAATCTCAGATTTTATGCATCTAACAGCAGAGTAGGTGAGAACTCTCAAGAAACTGGCTTTTGTTACTGGCTGGCAAAAAGAATTGAAAGTTTTTCTTGGAAGCAGTATCAAAAGCAGCCCCAAAATAAATCACACTTATTATATAACTAAATAAATGCCAAAGATTTGTGAAGAACAAACCAACAAAACCATGTATTTCTGAGTCACAGGAGACTGTGTGTAATCTAATGAGTTTAATAGATGGTCCAACATCCTCGTCACCTCTCTCAGAAAGCTTAAATCTCAGGCAGAGTTTCCAACTCCTATCCTGGAGAACAAAATTTCTGTTTGACCTTAGAGTGTCTTCATTATGTGGAGCTTTTTATAGCTATCATTGATTATATTTTCTGGTCAGCATTTTTATTATGGAGAGAAAAGCTTTTGGTTTATTATTCATTCAGGAAGGCTCAACAATTCATCATATGATTAACAACAAGAATACATCAACATTCTAGCACAAAGCTTAATTCTATATCAGACCCTACTTTCAGTATTAGCATAAGTAGATGTCAGGTTATGCAGCTCAAGTGAAAAACTAAGAGGAGACATGAGTGGGCAATGTGGGTGTGTAGGAGTATATACTTGGCACAGAGGGATGGACAGGTACCCACAAGCTACACTGTGTGCTGGCATAACTAGTAATTCAACCCCTTTCAATCTCAGAAGCATCTTCAATTGAGCAATAAACAGTAAATCACTTTACTAATAGGTCATGTGATTAATGCAGCTGCTGAAGTGTCCTTTACTGTGTGATGCTTCTATACCTACTCGCTGGCCCTTTATGACTTTGATGGAGGCCTTTAGCTATTTGATACCAACACCAAACTTTCAGTAGCATTCAAATTCTGAACACACAGCAGGAAATCAGAGTGAAGGTAGCAAAAATATATGAGACAACAGATATGGTTCTGAACCTCAATTAAAATAATCTGCTCATCTGGATGTCATACCTCTTCATTTGTTTGTTTGATTGTAAATAAGTACTTTGGAGCCACTGCTCCAGACTTGGGCAAGATTACAAGGGGTAAAAAGGTGCTGGAATCCTTCACTCTCATTTTATCAAAGAAACATCATTCATACTTATTACATGTGTCAGCCATTGTATGTAGGTTTTTGTATTGGAAATAAAGTGTCCCCTAGCTTTGAGAAAAAGTCATTGAATAATTTAAAGGTGCCTGAGTTAGATGAAGTGGAGACACTTTACCTCTTTTAGACAACTTTGATCCTTCCACATTTGGCAGGAATGCAGCAAGGCTTAATCAGACGATCCCTGACAAGGCATTGCTGAATAAGATAATTTTTCTAATACTTCTACTACTTCTTTCCTAATATGTTTGGGAGACTAATATGATAGGGTTCCTGGTAATTCCATCATTTTTTGTAGTGATGCTTGTAGGTGTTGATTCATGTGATTATCACTTTCTAATCATGATTTATAAAATGACTGGATAGGGAACAAGGTTTACTTGGATTTACATGTTTCTTCAAGAAATGTTGAATGAATAGTAAGTTTTTGTTGATTCCCTAGACCATGTAAGAGTTTCCAGGTGTGCTGATTTCTAATGGAAAACGTTAACATTTAAACTTTATATCAATCAATTGTTATCATATTCTAAGTACTTTACATCCTTAACTAATTTGGTCCTTCAGCAATCCTGTAGCAAGCAAAACTGTTATTCTTACTTTTTAAATACAAAAAATAGAAACTGAGCTACATAGATTTTAAGTAGTTTGTCAAAGTTTACATAACAAGTAAATAAAGGGGTTCTGGGTTAAATCCAGCCATTATCGCTCCAAAGATTGATCTTCCTGCATTTAAGAAAAATAAACTTCTTGTAGTATAAGATGCTCTTTGCAACTCTGTCACAAACTCCATCTTCTCCTTCCCAACAGGACCTCAATGGCTTTGGACTTTACACTCTTGCTGAGAGAAGGCTGACCCCATCCTCTGGACTGGACCAATTGGCCAAAGAGTAATCCATCTCCTATTGTAGAGATATTTTGGGAATCAACCTGACTGAATGAGATGTGATGTCCTACTCACTAAGACGTAGTGGTTTAAGCAATACATTTATTTTCTCTTAGTTCTAAAAGCTGGAAATACAAGGTCAAAGGAGTCAGCCAACAGAATTGTTTCGTCTTTTGCAGTCTCCCTCTGTATGTTATGGGAGCCAATGTTTTGTCATATGACTGCATGCTCAGTCATTGCACTTGTCTACTGCTGAACTTGTCTACGTCCTCATCTTCTTTCTTAGAAGGCCATCGGTTTTAGGACCCACTCCAATGACTTTACTTTAATCATCTCTGTGAAGACCTTGTCTCCAAGTAAATTCCCATGCTGAGGTATTCAGAGTTCATACTTGGACATTTGAATTTCAGTGGAAGGTGCATGACATACACACAACTGATACAGCAAAAAAATTTTAATAAATTTAGAAAAAAACAACACATTGTCATTCATGAGCCATGAATTCTTTGTCACAAATAATCTGCAGCTTTCCCCCTGTTTTTTTAATGCTTTTAGGGGGTGGCAAGTTTTATCTGATCATTTGATTTTTATTCAAACTTCATGGCCAGTAGAGATCACACTTAGAGACAATAAGATACCATTTTAAGTAACAATTTTCATTTCTACTAATTACATGGCTATCAGTGTCTTTCTAACTTGAATCAATAGTCCTTCTTCGATAATAACTTCACAAGGGTCCTGGACTCCTGAGGCTGTGCCTGCACTGTGGAGCTGCTTCTGCTGCTGAGTCCCGCCACTGTGCACAGGACACATCTGTGGGATGTGGCGGGGTCCCCAGGAAGGGTTCATGCAGCCCAGGAACCTGTAAGGACATTCTTACAGTGAAACAAGTAGCGTGTGGTCAGGCTTCTGAAATTAGAAATGTACCTCATTAATTTGCATGTCTTCGCAGTCTACAGTGCTATTTTTTTATCACTTCCTTGATTCATAAGTTTTGGAGCATTTGATCCCATGTGGTTTATTTTTGTTTACAAATACCATGAAAACAAAAAAATGTAAATTCAAATGAAAACAGTTGATCTATTTTTTCCTGCCTTTTCTTTTTTCAAGCATCTTTCCTAAGGATCAGGCGCTCAGTCTCAGAGACCACTGACTTAAGTTGATCTTGGTAAACATCACTGAGGATGCTGTGGCTTCTCCCTCTCAGGAGAGACAAGGAGGTCATTTGGAGAGGGAGAGGTGCTTGTGCAGGTTTTCTCATGGCCTACATGTCTTCCCCGGATCCGCAGATTCCACAGGTTGATGAGCTGAATATCCTTCTGTCCCTAATGGTCTTTCCACATTGTCTTACCTTCCACATGGTTAAAACAAAGCAAATTGTTTATTTGCTTAATGTTGATGCTTTACAGAGACTGATACTAAAGCTTACTTTTGGCTTTTGTTTACTGTAATCCTGCCACAGCTGCCCCTTTTCTTGAAGATGTCACCATACAGCTTCTCCCATCAGTGGGTTTGAAAAGAGCTTTGTCCAGTATGAAGGAAAGAGGAATGGCTTTGTGGTCTTTGTACTTAGGAAAATCACCTATTGGAATCTTATTTTTTTTTGTACCGGAGATCGAACTCATAACCTAGTGCTTGCCAGTCTGGCACTTATACCACTGAGCTAAATGCCCGGCTCACCTATTGGAATCTTATGTGTTATCAGAGATCAGTAAAATAGACATCAGAAGTGGAACTGTGCTCTCTCATTTGCCCCAGGTTACATTTTGTACATTTTCATCACCATTATGAGCCATGTGGTGACAGACTCACTAGTGTCCCCCTTTGATGTTTCCTTTGTCTTGCTGTTTTCTCAGTAGAGGGGGAAATGTAGGCTTTCCTCTGTACTCAGAAGTATGCACTGACCTCCTTTCTGACACACAAATTTGGTAATTTGCGTACAGTTCAAAGAATCTATTCATATGAATTGCAGTACATCTTGGTGTATGTAGGTGCACTTACACTTACTTCTTACAGTGCTGTGGATCAACAGCAGGGTTCACATATCTCTCATTTACTTGCTCTCAGGCTTTTTCTACTTTAACATAGACATCTTCTTTGGCCAAAATGATAAATTGCCCATGGATCCAAAGTTTCACGATTACCAGGATTATGTTTTCACAACAAGCAATTTCTTACTATCTCAGCTTCTCTGAGGTTCTCTTCCCATAGATTCAAAATTTGTGTATTAAAGCTGGTTCTCAAGGAGGCCTCCACTAGTGGTCTGCACTGATTGGCCTTGCTGTCTCCATTATTTCCTGTTTGCTGCTACCAAAGTGACATTAATCCTACTGCCCAGTGATTATGGGATCACTGTGGTATTGCCACCCACACCTTGGCTGTCACTTACTTCTGTCTTCCAACATAAATATTCTGGGCAATACTATTGTAACATAAATGGATTCTTTGTACTCTTATAACTTGGTCCTGATGGAATCAAACACTGTCATGAAAATTCTTTTAGAAAAGTTTATCCATTTTTGTCCTTCAGTTCAATATATCTTAACTGTTACTACATACTTTAAAGGTACTCATTAATTTCAGAAAATTTGTAAAAATTAAAGCTAAGTTTTTTGGATGAACTTGCATCAACTAACACACATATACTTGTAGTATTTTTCTACTTGGAAAAGAATGATGACATTTTACAATTTGTAACAATGACGCATTCATTAAATTCAGAAGATACTGAAAATTACCTACAAAAAGTAACAAATTACCCAAATCCCATCACTCAGAAATAATCTCAGAAATAATTGAGGTCAACATCCAATGAACATTATTCTGGACAATTCCCTCTGCACATATGCAGATTAAATAATGGATGGAAAAAATTTGTGAAAATACATGATTATGTTATTTGTGCTATTCCTAAGTAGATAATAATAAAATAAATTTTATTTGAACTTAATGGAAAGTATTCCTGAACTTTAATTTTCTTCCTTACAAGAACTATTCTTATCTAAAAGAATAAGAAAAAGAATTATTAAAGTATCAGTACAATGTGGCTATTACCTGAATAAACTGCACCTTTCAACTTTAGATAATAATTTTGTCAAGAAAAATGCCATCAGCTATCATCCTTCCATTTACCCCTCTTCTCCTCCTTCCCAATTTTTCACTTTCTTTGTTATTTTTATTTTGGCATGTGTCAAGTTCTGTGAATAGTCCAAAATTTGATCCTACCTGCAAAGTAACAACTTAGCACTACATTACTGAGAAAAGGCATGAGACCCTTGGGCCAGAAAAAAGATACAGCAAGCACCACGTGTATGCACACTTCCCCTCTAGCTCCACGAAAGTAATTTAGACAGACCCAGTGGATGCCTAGACTGGTGTTGAGTTGCATTACAGGAGAGGAATCCCTAATCTTTCATAGGGAAGATAGAGATCCCTCATCTTTCATAATGGGCAGTTAGTTACCATGGCTGCCCTTTATTGTAGAGAGATGATGTTTCTATCTCCCGAGGCTATTTGTTGTGCAACAATCCTGGGGTGGGGAGGAGTTCAGCCACAAAAACTGTCTCCCAACAGTAGGGTTTATGATACTGACTGCCCAGAATAATGAATGGTACTTTCAAGTTGTTTAATATTATTTCAACATAAATTTAAAGTTCACCCAAATTCTTTTACTTTTTATTTCTTTCCCTTATCAGAATATCTTTTATTAAGCTTTACATCTTGGTTGGCTAGATTTTATTACTAGGTAGTGATGTTTTGGAAGGTGTTTGGATTGTTATACTTTTGCTTGTGCGTTTTGTTTTGGTTTTACTAAGAACCTCTGGATACTGTATTGCTAGACCTCTTTCACATTTGGGAATCAATCATCTTTTTGCTTGGATGAAAAATTGACTGTATACAATATTCTTGAATTGCCCTTTTTCTTTCTCTTAGAAGTTTACATTTTTTTTCCATGCATGTTTCTGTGAAGGAGTTTGAGACCAGCCCAACTTTTCCATTCTGGTAGATAAGTTACTGTTTCTCCTTGTATATCTAAAGATGTTTACTCCATGCTTGAATTCTAATAACTTAACTAGGTTGTATCTCAATAACCTTCTTTTTTCTCAAAATAAGATATGCAGTACTTTTAATTTAATTTGTATATATTGTCTTTCCCTTTCTATCTCTCTCTCCTCTTGCCTCTGTGTGTGTGTGTGTGTGTGTAGGATTCAATTTTTTTAATCTCAGAAAAATCTCCCCAAATTTAAAAAGAAATCTTTTTGTTAGTTTTTCCTTCTTCAGATACAATTATTGTCGTCATGCTGACTTTCATTTTTAGAACTTTAATTTTTCACTGTTTTCATCTCTTTTGTCTGTCTTGCATTGTAATTATCTCATGCTTTTCTCTCTGTCCTAGAAGTCAATTTTATGTCATGCCTGCCTGTTCTTATCTATTTTTAATATTCATTCTTCAGACGTGTTCCCAATTTGTTTCTCATGATTTGCCTCTTTATGTTCTTTTTCTCAATTCTATTCTCCAGCTTAGCAAGAAGTTCAGGAAATGAGAAGAACTGATAGTACCTTCTCCTGCTAAGATTCTGGATGTTTCCTACTGATTTTTTTTTTCAGTTTATTTATCTCCTTAGTTCACTTTTCTGCAGATTAGGATACTGTAGGGAGTTTAGGGGGGTACGCTAGTGAAACTGGCAGATCCAGAAAAAGACTCTCACACTTCTTAAAGAGTATGTAGCAGAATCTCCCCTTATTGCCCCCCTTTTTATTTTAAAAATCAAAACAGAAAAAAGGATAGACGTGATTTCAAAAAAAGTAGTAAGAAATTAACACTAGTTAATATATTGCATATTGTTATCTTAGAAGTAGTTGTTTGGGTTACAAGATTTAGGCACAAATAATGATCAAACAATGAAAGCACAAACTATTCGTTGTGATGAACAAACAGAGATTAGTAATATAGTTATCTATTATATATACATCGCCCTTTTGACTTTAAGAACGTGATTGGGGTGTCATGCCCCACCACATGAGACTGCATTTATTTGCATGTCAGCGTGACATTTGAAAGCTCCGCTTTCTTCTTTCCAATTGAGGCTTTACTATTAATTGCAGTGTCACAAAAAAGGAGAGCACCTCTGTTTTTCATTTTCGTAGGTGCTTGTGGTGGAGGCTGCTACAGGTTTCTTTCTTCTGTCACCTTTATCAGACAGCCTGCAAGGACATCTTTACCCTTCAGCTACTGTTGTTCCCTGTGACAACAAGCACATCTGATTCTGACAATATTTGAGAGTACATGGGGGAAATGTTCAACATGAAAGACATTTAACATATAACCTACATTCTTCCTCATTCTAGTGAAGTGAATTGTATGTGTCCTACCATAGCAAATCTGAATCAAAATGAAAAACAAAGGCAGTTCCTTTATTTTTATTACTACATGGATTCTTATTTAATTCACTGAAAATTGAATTTTATGAACTACTTCCTTGCCAAAATTTAACACCGTGTCTTTAAGCACTCTATACATATTATATAATTTTTCAATTTTGTATAATTTTAAACTTTTAACTTCAAATAATTTCAAACTGAGAAGTTGCAAGGGCAGTATGGAAATACTCCTTTTGTCAACATTCTCCAATTGTTAGCAATTTGCAACATTGGTTCAGTCGTTTTCTCTTTTTCGCCTAAAAACCTCAACAGGCATGAAGAACATAAACACCTGGGCACATCTGGATAGCAAGCACTATATCTTATAGAATGTTAAGGTGAGCCCCCTCTGAGTGGCTCCACAGAGGCTGACACAGGAGGGTGCTTCCCAGCTGTGCCTCACCCCCCACTGCACACAGCTGAATGCAGGTGTCAGCCCACCTGGAGGAGGATGATCTGAGAACCTTGCAGATTTGAAGTTTTTCAAGAAAGGTCCCACTCCTTCCCTCCCATGAGCACATACTGAGTCTCACCAGGGGGTGGGCTGCAGAGCAAGCCCTTCCCCTGCAGCCCCCACCTTCCACCACCCTTTTGTCCTATTGCTTCACTCAGGATAAATGCATATGTAATTAGCCTACAATCTAAGTGACTAGCCTTGGCCATTTCTAAATTCACAATAGTAATATCCTTCTTTGCCTGATTATTGAGAGATTTAAATTAAATAACACATAGAAAGTGCCAAGTGCAGTCCCTGGCCTGCTAGGTAACTGATAGACAGTTGCTTTTATTATTAGTGACTTCCACAGCAGTACTACTAAATGTCCAGAGTGAAGAAGACAGGAGAAAAATGTATGTTGGGTCATGAAATACTAAGCTGACTCTTTTGAAGGACCTGCTTTATCTGGAAGCCTGGCCCTCACTGCCATTTGGCTGGCATAGTCAGGCAAGTTGGTTGTATTATTACTGACTTCTATAACACTACTAATAAATGTCCAGAATGGAGAAAAATGCCTCATAAAACAAAATAGAAAAGGTGTGTACATGAGAGGTGTATATTAGTGTAGTGTTGTGATGCATATATATGGCATAATGGCATAGTGTATACAAAGTATGCTGTCTGTGTTTGATATATGTAGTTTTGGTGCATTGTGTGTGTGTGTATCTGTGTGTGTGTGTGTATGTGTGTGTGTGTGTGTGTGTGTGCTGTGTATTTTCTCTGGCCCGAATGTTTATATCCCCTGAAATTCATATATTGAAATCTCACCCCCTAGTGATGGTATTAGGAGGTAGGGTCTTTGGGAGATGAGTAGGCCATGGGGGTACTGTCCAAATGAATTGGATTAGTGACCTTATCAAAGAGGCTTGAGAAGGCCTCTTTGTCTCTCCTCTGATGCAGTTACTGTGAGAAGATTCTATCAAGAGGAAGTGAGTCTTCTCTAGGCATCAAATGTGCCTTTGCCTTGATCTTGGACCCACTATTCCCTAGAACTGTGATTATGATGTCCATAAGCCACCAGGCAATGGCATTTTATAACAGTTGACCAAATCTTCGAAGACAGTATGTGAGTGTCATTATGTAAAGCATTGTGTTGTGATATGAGTCACGTTATTTATGTGGGTAAGGAAACGTTTCATAGACTCACGTGACAGTGAAAAGTGACTGAGTAGTTCTGGCTTCTTGTTAATCTGCAAAAACAGGAAACAGACAAGATGAGAGTCATTGTCTTTTATCTTCAAGGCAGTCTGTGGTGGCAGGGTTGTAAGAGATGAAGGCACCTAACCTCCTCCTTGTCAGTTGTACAAACTGAAATAAGGATACAAGGCAGTTTTTTACGACGTACTGTTAAACCAAATACCTACATAATGAGGATTCTCTGAAATAAAGATGTTATTGAGACAGAAAAAGACCAAGTTCTAGAAATAGTCCCAGAGCTATTGGCAGTAAGGCTACAGAGCACCTGAAAATATTTCTGCTGGACCCAAGCACCAACAGATATTTTTGTAATAAAAAATGGAGGAAAGAAAGCATAAATTGTTTACACTGAGACAACAATGGTGACAGGTAAAGGGGGCAGTATAATATGAAGTGGGGAAAGCCCTGGGGAGTGTGGACAGTGCATGAGGAGAAGCAGTCACTGCTTCTGGGTGAGTTGGGGTTAACTGTCTGGAAAATGCACTTGTAAACCAGACAGATTGTATCTGTTTGTCAGCTACCTGGGGTTAGAAATCAAGGTTCAACCATACTTGCAGGAATGTGGTACAGTTTTTACTGGTTTGTTTCAGAACCATTAACTGATTAAATTCTCTTATCTTTCCTCCCCTGTATCCTCTGGCTTTTGTAATTAAATTTGGAACATCTCAGAGTTTTTCTTTTATCAACACCAAAACCAGAGTGGAGGAAACCAAAGGGCCCAATAACCAGGTTCAGCCAGGATTTAGGGCCGGAGATGTCAATGATGGAGTGTTCACATTGCTGTAAGCATCCTTTGATGTCTCAGGCCTGGGCTGTGGGAGCTCAGGGTTGACTCTAAGTCTCAGTCTCCACATGACAGTACATTGAGAATTGCAGGAAAATTCCTGCTCGTACCAGAACTATGCCTATAGTACCCCTAGTCTCATGGGCTCCCTGGCTTCTGAATACTTAGATTTTGTTCACTGGATGAGTCAGCTTTCTTGTGGCAAGTACAAAATACTCAATACTCACAACTTAAAGGAGCAGAGACTCATTCAGCTCATGGTTTCATGTATCATCCATGGTCAACTGGCTCCAAGGCAAAGTGTTATGGTGTAGGGTATGGTGGAGCAAAGCTGTTCACCTCATGTCCTCCAGGAAGCAGAGCAGGGGACCAGTGCCAGAGAGGAAGGGGGCAAGAACCAGAGAGAATGCCCAAAGTCATACTCCCTGAGCCATCCAGACACATCAGAGGTCTGCTTTACTAACCCTCTAGGCAGCCTCACACCAGCTTAACTGTCACATTCACTCATAGTTGCTTGAAAACATCAGCATCAAATGTTTGAATACAAAATTCATCTATATCTTCCCAGCTCTTTCTCTGGTTATGATAACCAGAAAGATGGAAAGGATAAACCTCATATCTACATAGACTCCTCTTCCTTCCGTACTATGTGCTTTTACAGACCCCCATGCATATATCAAAGCACCGGGCTTCCATCAAAATTACATAAAATTATAAAGGGCAGGAGAAAAAAGATACTCCAAAGTAATTAGTTGAAGACAAAGACAGGAACACAAAGAAAATCATTATGCAAATACAAGACCCTACCCAAGGCAGTTAGTCCCTGAAGACTGTTGTCATGTCCAAGAAGACTCAAAGTTTTGTTTTGTTCTTTTCTGCCCCTTTTGATATAATTCATCCAATCCTATGTGACAATGCAACATCCTTATGGCTGCTGTAAGTTTAGTAATAACAGCAGAGCTTGCACTGTTATTTTTAGTCTAATTAAAGACTAATTTTTTGGCTTTTCTCCTATTCTTGTCTAGGAAGACCCAGAAATCTCTCAACTGGTTATCCTGAACAGCCACAACTTGGACCCCTGTATGTTCTGTCCCCTGGGGCTACCTGGGTCTGGAGTGCCAACTGATTGGGCCCTTCTGTTCATTAGACTACCTGGATTTTTTCTTATTTTCAATGAATGTAGCCAGGAACCGTGTTATGTATAAGCTACTAGCAAACCAAAATTTCCACACATCAGGCCATGCATCTATATAATGCAGTGGAGTGCTCAGGCCTAAAGCAGGGTTTTTCTCAAGCGCACCACATACATTCGGCTTCTGCTGTCTCTTCAGTAAATGCTTCTGTAATGAGAATTGTGGGGAAAGATTTGTTTGCAACATGTAGCTGTGATTTTTAAGATTTTAAGCAATAAAATTGCAATGGATAACTATCACCAGGCATACTGCTTCTTGAGCCCCAAGAGACAAAACTTTGTGCTAATCAGTGTTCTGTTCCAGACAAAACACTTTTCTAGTCAGTTGCCCAGATACCTGGGACCCAAAAGCTATAAAGCCAGATATGAGATGAAACTGGGGAAATCTGGTTTAAGTCGTAAAAGACGGCATTCGGACCTGCTCTTCAGCCCAGGACCGTTACCATCTCACTGTACTATAGGACCTTAATTAAATTCCAGCCAGCCAGCTGAATCCTAGCCTGGTCTTTTCACTGAAACTGAAACAAGAGATTAGGGCATGGTCAGCCATCTGGGCAATTAAGGAGATCCAGGAAAAATGCACCCAAGCCCTGAACCTGGGACCAATCAGAAAATGCTACCTTCAATTTTTCTGATGTGATATCAAGCAGTTTTTCGATAGGACAGGCTGAGAATGGAGTATAAAAGTGATGGTTGTCATTGACTTCTTTGTCACTGCCCCCTCACCAGTGTTCAGCTCTTTCCCCACCAAGCATACTTCCTTTCCTACTTTAACAGGTCCATACTTGCTCTGTGGAATATACTTTTTCTACCTTTACTATGTATAGTACCTCACTACCTTTTATATTTGTTTTGTCCCATTCTTCATTCAGGACAAAAAGAACCTGGAAAGAATCTGTAGGGGTTCACTGCACCTCACAACCTTACTACCAAAACTGTTCCACATAAGGACTGAAAGAAGACAGTCCCTCATCTCCAGGGTAGACTCATCTCCTTCTATGGAAAAATCATGAGTAATCATCCACCATTAACAAAAAAACAATTCATTCATTCTCTCTCTCTCTCTCTCTCTCTCTCTCTCTCTGTCTCTCTCTTTCTCTCTCTCTCTCTCCCTCTCCCTCTCATCCTGTTCATGACATTGAGCTACAGTCTCAGTCCCTTCTCCCCTTGCTTGTAAAAGAGACCCTTACCCCTTTTTCCTAATGGGAAAATGATCTATGAGTTATATTTCCCACTTTCTACATATTCCCTGGGCAAGGAATGAACTTTCTGAATAATTGACTCTCAGTATGGTTCCATAATTTCTGAGTAGAACTAAGAATGCAGATTGGGTCAAAAAGTGATCACAGGATCATCTTGATTTAAAATATTAAATCTAGTTCCACCAAGAGATGTATCATTGGGGAATGGTATGTGCTTTAATGGTATTCATGTACAGTTATTCTACAGCTGAACTATTGAGACAAGAAGGTAGGGCATAGTGAAAGCTGGCTGGGAAAGGAGGTATGATAAGATTCTGGAACACTCTGCAGAACAGTTCCCAAAGCCCTGCATGTGGACTTCTGAGAACACAAGCAGATTTTTGATATGGCTTCAGCCTAAGGAATGGGTGATACAAAAAGGGAAGTGCATATCTTAGTTACTTTTCTCTCACTGCTGAGACAAAATACTCAATATCAAAAGTTTAAAAGGGAAAGGTTTATTTAGTTCACAGTTTGTAAAGGTTTCAGTCCATAGTCCATTGGATCCAAGGCAGGGTGCCACATGGCAGAGAAGCAATAGTTCATGGCAGTAGAAGACAGAAAAAGCAACATTTTCCCATCCTTATGTCATATCTAGTCTACCAGGATTAGAGCAGTGCTTATCCAATCAGTGGAGTGATCCAACAATACCTGCTCTTAATCCCAGCATCCCTTATCCAGGCATTGCATTACTAATCAATCACACACTCTAGATTCATCCACCTCCAAGAAACCCCATGACTGCATGAGGCTTTGGTGGGACATGTAGACACAAGCCATAACAGACCACATTGAGTTTTTGCCACTGTTCTCTCTTCTTTTTTCCTACTTCTACTTGGCCCACACTCACTCTGCAGAGCCTCCTTTTTTTTTCTTTTCTACCTTTAATAAAACTTCGCTACTGTTTGTTCTTGTTTTGACCAATTCTTTGGCCAGGACAGAAAGAGCCTAAAAAGAACCTCCATAAGGAGACTCTGACATCCCAAAACCCAGTAACAAGAGAGTTCTAAAAGGAAGAATTCAGGTTTACTCCAGTGCAGCACTATGTTTAATCTCAGTACAGACCAACCCAGGCCAGTCTGTAGGTACTACTCAAATGATACAGAGGTGTAACAGTGATATGACAGAGGAAGCCAGAAAGAACAAGAAAAACCTACTTTCCAAACTTAAACATCATGTATTACTGTATTCACCCAATTTGGGAACATATATACCTCCATTTAATCAGTTTGAAGATATGGCTTGAGATTTTGCTTATTATATTAAGCTATTTTCCCTTTTTATCATCTACTATATTTGTTTTATTAACTTTTTATGCTAGAATTTTGTATTATTTTTATATCCTCAATTTTAATGGAAAGTTGATTTTAAGGAAACAAATTCCAAATGAAGCCTATGTGCTCTTCTTTCCAGTTCCCTTCACTTATTTCAAATGGGACCCTTTCAGGACTCCAAAATAAACCCGTCCAATTCCATCCTGAACCTAGTAAACTTAAAAAAGTCTCTGTGGGAGAGAGTCAAAGCCTCAAATTCAAGTCTCTGTTACCACAGAGCACTACCAGTACAGCTGCTAAAAGCTGGAATGAGTGCCTGGAAGCTGCTGGGTTAAATCAGTTTTAAAGATGACCAGAAAGGAAGAGTGGGAGACTGAGGACAGGCCTTGGGCAGTATTCAGACTGAACCCTAGCATATTTAGTGCAGGTAGCACCGTAGGGAATGGGAGACCACCCAACTCTACCCACTTGACTTAGGGCAGCACCCTAGGGCCAATCCTTTTGCCCTTGTCCTGAGAGAATTTTTCTGCACTGTGAATACTCTCAGACCTGGTTCAACAGCAGGAGCATGCATGTGGACAGCCCAAATTTTGCTGTGAACTGTCTGTGATAATTGTAAAGTGTCATGAGTTAGTGACAAATTAGGCAGAGAGGAAGCTTGACTAATTTCTCCCAGTGAGAGGTGGTAAGTATCCACTGCAGAAGCAGTTCTAATTCTGTTCTGCAATTCTGGGGTCCCTGGAGCTGGTAACACAGCAGGAGAAACATCTTAAAAATCAAAAGCACTTAGTTTGGGGTAAAGACATCTGTATTTTTAAAAAAATCCAAAAGGTGACTCTCCCCATCTTCAGGGTTTAGAAAGTACTGGTCTAATAGTTGTTTGCCAACTTTTTTTCTTTAACGCCTGTTAAAGTGAAGAGTTCATGATTCATTTTCAGTGTCCATCATAGATCGAACATGACATTTATCATAAACCCTACTTGGTTTGACAAGTGTGTCATGGACCAGAGAAAAAGCTTAAATAATTTCCCTGGGGTTATAAATATGAGAGATGTTTACACCAAAGCCAGAATTCAGTATCTGAATTTCCAGCTTGTTTTGTGAGTGACATCGGCTGTCATTCTGCATCCCATCTGTGATACGATCAAGTAGAATGAGGACAAAGAAAAACAAAGAACCTTTGGGATGTTTTTTGCTTTTCTGTAAATTTTAGGATTCTGAGTATGATGAGAGAGCCTTAAATGTAGAGTCATGTTGAAAATAGTAACACTGTGAATTAAAAATAACTATGGAATAGAATCTGATGAGACACCAAAACTTGATAATAAATTAAGAAAGACAACAGACAAGTACATAACTTCAGTCTAATGACTGGATATAATCATTAGCCTAGAAACAAAACACCTACAGTTACATCAAGGAGGATGATACAAAGAAAGGAAGTTCACAAGTTATGAGAATCCTGTGCACTCTGAAAAAGGATTATCACATTTTCCCTATTACCAAATCAATGTACTGTTGGACATATATATTTATGGATATGCATATGTCACATGTCCACATACAATGAATGAATTGAAAGTGAATGATGTTGATAAGATTCACATGAGATTATTTAAAATATCTTTAGTGATGAAACAAATTGAAATTATAAGCATGCGTTTGAGGTTGGCGGTTAAGAATGCAAAGCTAGTAGAGCTGACCTTTTTTGGGGGATTGCTGCCCAAAAAGAAATTAAATTTAGAATTTCTGCCCAAAAAGAAATTAAAATTCCAGTCATGAAACCAAATAAGACTCTGAAGGCCACATAGAAAGCAAAACTTACCTGACCCAGGCCAAAAGGCTCTGCTTCTGGGGACTGGGGACTGGGTAGGTCATAGAGCCCACTGAATTTCCTGAGGCAGTGAATACTCAGTCAATACTCCAACAACATTCAGAAGTCCCTGAGCTCCAAGTTCATTTCAAGAAACCTCAGAGGAAGAAAATGGGGCCTGTTCTGGGAACCAGAGAAGCCTTCGTAGCCTCCCTTGGCTGCAGGTATAGCGGCATAGGGCAACTCCTGCACAGGTGAGGTCAGTGTTTGATAGGCCTCAGGGTAGGTAAGTGTGGGAAGGAATGGAGAAATGTAGATAAGGGTAGAAGGAAGATTGATTTCAGATTGTAGAAGAGACAACACCCCCACCACACACAATGATGACCAGAGAGCTCTTCAATCTAGTGATAAGTGAGTGAATCTGGAGGAGACAACTGCAGGAAAGTAAAGGCATTAGAGTTGACCTTCAAAACAAGGGATTGGACTAGTACATGGTGTGAGGGGTCAGGGGAGGAAAGGAAGGAAATATGGAAGGTGAGTTGAGGACCTCATGATCCTGGATGGATCAGGTGAGGATGTTCATGCATTGTAACACTCTCCTAGGCATCACGGGCCAGATGCAAGTAGCAAAAGCACTCTGGAAAGAATAACCCTAGTCTTCAAGTCTTTCTTTTGTTTCAAAGTGGGGAAGTGTTGCTTGAGTCTCACTGTGACTCTGAGCTAATGGACCTCAGATGCAGACACATTGAGGAGGATTAGTAGGGTGGCTCTTTCAGGAGAGCTCAGGAAAGTATAGAATCAGCGGCCACCCATGCACTCAATGTTGAGAGGCAACGTCTCCAACCTCCTGCTGTCTGCAGCCTATCACACCTGGAGTTCACATCTTAGTCCACAGAGAGCACCCTGATTTGCAGTATGGGAATAAGCTGATGGGAATGACCACTGAGGACTCTATTGGCCAAACTTCTGCAAAGTACAGAATCCCAAGTGTGAGCAGCAGACGGGGGAGCATGGCACAGGAGACACTGGCAGTTCTGATAGTCCAGTGGCTTCTGATACCATCACAACAGCCCCCAGAGCCTCACCTGGGCAGCCTGCATCTTGAGACTCAGGTAGAAAAAACATGATCACATGATGGGGAGGAGAGTATCCAAGGGGCTGTAGCCTGCGGCCCCAAACATGCACAGACAGACACATCAGGCAGCTTCTAAAAATAGCTACTTGGTTTTTCAAGGAGAGGAGCTAGAAATCTTGTGATCACAGGAAACAGAAAAAAGACACAACACATGCTTTGTTTTTATATTGGAGTTTACCTTCACTGCTGCTGGGATCTGTGAGCTTAGACTATACCTAGGGAAATAAAACAAGAGCTGGGATAGGCAGCTGTTTTGGAGGGTACTTTAAAGAATAAGTAGACATTAGAATTGGAAGACAATACAAAGGTACATACTGGTAACAAGGAATACACTCCAAATCAGTGGTTCTCGAAGTGGTGTCCACAGGCCAGTTGCAGGAAAATTGCATGAGAATTTGTTAGAAGTGTAGACAATTGGACTCTATCCCAAATCTGCTGAACTGGAAACTTTGAGGGACAGGGCCCAGCAACTTGTGTTTTGACAGAACCCCTGGATGATTCTGATACAGGCCAAAGTTCGAAACCCACTAGCTTAACCTAAGATAGACCTTTAGTCTCAAATATTTACCTGAAGTTTGGTCTCCTAGAGGTGTGGATAAACCTGGAACTATTAAAAAGCATATTGCTGAACCACACCACAGAGTAGTTGTGCCTCTGAACACTAATGCTGAGTACCTCAGATTTTTAAAATTTCCTTAGGTGATTCTGTTAAGTTTGAAGTGAGTAATTTTCTCAGACATGGTGACCAAAATGAATGAAAGCTTAGGTCTGATTATAGGATGCCTTTTTTTTGGCAAGTTTTAAAGATATCACAATCTCAGAGTAAGAATACAGCTTTAGGAGTTATACAGATGTCTTGGTTACTTTTCTCTCATTGCTGAGATAAAACACCTGACATCCAAAATTAAGGAAGTAAAGGTTTATTTAGCTTACAGTTTTTGGAGGTTTCAGTCCATAATTAGCTGGCTCCAAGGCAGGGTAGCATGACTCTGGAGCAACACTTCAAGGAAGCAGCCAGAGTAAAAAGAGGAAACAAGCCTCTTGCCCTCCCTCATATTGTATGCAGGCTACCCACCCCCTGAAGGGTGGGTGTAGCCCTTACAAAATCTCTGTGCCCTCCTCTTGCACAGGATGAGGATATTTTACAAAGTAAGGATCCTGACTCCCTGCTGAGTCTCTCAGTTAAACTTCTAAATTTCTCAAGGTGACACAATGTATCAACCATAACAAGAGATTTAGGCTAAATTTCCAGAATTATGCAGAATTTAAGTGTCTATACCAGTGAAAGGAAAAAAAAACAGTTCCACTG
The DNA here is from genome assembly GCA_004027295.1 of Dolichotis patagonum. Classification (NCBI taxonomy): domain Eukaryota; kingdom Metazoa; phylum Chordata; class Mammalia; order Rodentia; family Caviidae; genus Dolichotis; species Dolichotis patagonum. The sequence goes on from PVJX010008370.1 coordinate 28,632, forward strand.
CAAGACAATGCTCTAATGGCATCTAAGATAATACACACAAAGTTGCTAGCACTGGGCTTGGCATGATGCAGTGCCAACAGTTACAATGTTAACTGTTAATACAGCATAATTATACTATTCTTTTGAAATGAGACCCATATTAGATTGAGGTCACATTAAAGAAAACCTTGAAATCTTGGTGGAGTTTACCTGGGGTCTTTATAGAGAATACACAATTGGAGAATGTACATGTATATTCTGTACCAAATTGACAGATACCTGTTCTGCATATTTTTGACGCAGATGAGTGATATATAGAAACCTGTGTCAATGACACTGTTGAATCAGAAACAAAAGATACATAAGTTTAATACATATGTATGTATTCATATAATGCATATATATACCTTATTATAGAATTACCTGTATGATTACAGTCAGCAGTAGGAGAGCTTGGGATATACAGTTTCAGTCTGAGTTCAAAGGAGAGCTGCATATGTAAGTTCCACTCTGAGGGCAGGAGAGAACTGATGGTTCCCTCATTCAGCCTTTCCTTTTTGTTCTGCTTAGATCTTCGACTGACTGGACAAGGCCCACACACATTGGGGAAGGTCATCTTCTTAACTCAAACTATCAACTCAAGTGTTAATTTCATCCAAAACACCCTCTCACACACACTCAGCAATGGTTTTTTTGTTTGTTTGTTTGTTTTACAGGAGAAAACATCTGTTTTTATTTAAAGAAAAAAGCAAAACAGAAAAAAGGGTAGAAATAATACAGAATTTCAAAAGAAATTAATGCTAAGAAATAACTAGTTGATAAATTACATATTGTCATCTTAGAAATAGTTGTTCAAGTCCCAAAATTAGAGCATAGAAGGTAGACAATCAAACAACGAGAGTGCAAACTGTTCTGTTCAATGATCCAACAAAAACTTAGTAATGTAGTTATCTATTTTATGCACTTAAACATACATGTAGTTATATCCTTTAAAGCACTTTCCTTCCCTTTATTTTTTTATAATAGCTATTACACATTTTGCAACTTATTACTCCTACAGTTTTTATTACTTTTTACACCAGAGAGACAATGTGATATTTATAAATATGATTCTTATTTATTTCACTTATACGGATAGTCTCCAGTTGCCTCCATTTACCTATAAAGACCTCAAGATCATTCTTTTTAGAGCTGAGTAATACTCCATTGTATAAAAATACCACATCTTTTTCATCCACTCTGCATTTGATGAGCACTTCTGTTGTTTCCAAGATTTAGCTATTACAAATTGTACTGTTATAAACATGGGTGCATGTATATCACTGTGACATGACCTTTTCAATTTTTCTGGGAAAATATCCAAGAGAGGAATAACTGGATTGAATGGAACTTCCAATTCTAGTCTTCTGAGGAATCTCCATACTGATGTCCACAGTGGTTGCACCAGTCTGCACTCCCACCACCAGTGGAGAAGTGTTTCTTTTCCCCCGCAGCCTCACCAACATTTGTTATCAGTTGATTTCTTAATGGCAGCCGTTCTTTCTGAAGTGAGATGAAACCTCAATGTTGTTTTAATTTGCACTTCTCGAATGACCAATGATGGTGAACATTTCTTCATGTGTTTATTTACCATTTGTATATCTTCATCTGAGAAATGTGTATTCATCTCAGATGCCCATTTTTGGAGAGGGTCTTTGAACCTGGGAGACCTGATGTTTTTTAATTTTTTATATGTTTTGGATATAAGTCCTTTGTCTGAGGGGTTGTTGGTTAAAATTTTTTTCCCATTCTGTGGGTTTTCTTTTCACTCCGTTGGTGATTTCTTTTGAAGTACAAAAACATTTTAATAATATGAGGTCCCAATTGTTGATTCTCTGAAGTGTTTCCCATGCAGTTTGTGCTTTGTTTATGAATTCTCTGCCTACCCCTATGTCTCCAAGACTTCTACCTATCTTGTGTTCCAGTAAATTTAGTGTTTCTGTTTTAATATTTAGATCATTGATCCATTTAAATTTTAGTTTTGCACATGTTGATAGGCATGGGTCTAGTTTCAGTCTTCTGCATGTTGAGAGCCAATTTTTCCAACATCATTATTAAAGAGCTATCCTTCTTCCAGTGAACATGTTTAGCCCCTTTGTGAAATACCAGGTGGCTGAGTGTCTTTGTAGTTGTGTTTGCATCTTCTAATCTGTTCCATTGATCCTCAGGTCTATTTCTTTGCCAGTACCATGCTGATTTTATCACTGTGGCCTTGTAGTATGATTTCAAGTCAAGAATTGAGATGCCTCCTTTCTTGCCTTTGTTGCTCAGAATTGCCTTTGCTATTCTAGGTTTCTTCTGTTTCCAAATGAATTTTAGGAGTGTTTTCTCTAGATTTGTGAGGTTATGTCAATGGTATTTTGATTGGGGTTGCATTAAATCTGTATAATGGTTTTGGGAATATGGCCATTTTCACAATGTTGGTTCTTCTTAGCCAAGAGCAAGAAATATCCTTCCATTTCCTAATATCCTCTTCAATCTCCTTTTTTAGCATAGTATAATTTTCAGCATATAGGTCTTTAACATTCTTGGTACAAAGTGTTGACTTTATATCCAGGTACACTGCTGAATTTGTTTATTAACTTTAGTAGTCTTTTAATGAATTTTTTGGGTCTTCTATAGAGAGTATCATGTCATCTGCAAATAGTAATAATTTAACTTCTTTCTTTCCTATCTTTATTCCTTTTATTTCTCTCTGTTGTCTGATTACTCTGGCTAATATTTCCAGATGTATATTGAATAGGAGTGGTGATAGTGGACATTGTTGTCTTTTCCTGATTTTAGACACAGCAATGTCTGATCAAGTATCTGGTCACATAAAATTAGCCCCCCCCCCAGAAGTATCTGGTTTTTGCAAATTTTTTGTACAGATGAGTGACATGTAGAAATGTATGCCAACAAAAATATTGAATCAGTTAGAAACAAATCAAAACATGAAACTCAGAAGTTAGCTTGAGTGCAATTATATTTTATTTATATTTATTTTTAAAATATGCAGTTACAAAATAAATCAGGCATTTCAGTGGGTAGAGGCAGATGTGAATTACAGTATTTGACAAGAATTCTGTTGGAGCATGGTCATAATAGGGGCAAAGTACAATTTGTGCATTTTGTTCCTTTGGCAGCTCCATTAGGAAGAAGCCCATCAATCAGCAGCGGGAATGCAAGACGTCAGCAGAACCGTGTTTCAGCCGAGAGATTTGAGGGCTCGACAGTTTATAATAGATGTAAGAATTGTGAAGAGACACAGTCAGATGCTGAAATGCTTCTAATAAAGGAAATATTTTTAAAGGAATAGATGTCATCCCTGAAGATAAATGAAGATTGTGTACTTTTGTGGAAAGAGGATTACGGACATATTTGTCTTCATTTGTTATCTGGACATTGTGAAATATTTTTCATTATCATTTAGTACAAAAATAGTTTTAGTGGCTTTGAGTGCAAGAAGTGCATCACCTAAAATAATACTGAGTTTTATGAAGATAGTTAACAAATTTAAGAATTCCCTTCACCAAAGTTATAAATCTGTACATTTAAAACACATTCATAGATTTGAGAATTAGATTCTTTTCTATATTAAAATAAAGCACTAGAAAATATCATTGTACCAACTTCTTATTTTATTGCTGAAAAAATGAAGTCCAGGTCAACTGACCATGAACTGCTTCTGTCACCTAGTTAGGAAAAAAAGAGGGAGAAAAACCCCCCAAACACTCTTGGTCTCTGATTCTGACTCCTTTTCTTTCTATTGTATCCTTAATAAGACTTCTGGACTATAACAAGTGTCCTCACATGCCAGATGTAATCCTGATGTTCTTACACACATTTTCTCATTTAGTCTTCATGATGACGCCTGAGATAGGTGTGGCTGGGGTTTCCATCACCTTTTATAAATGAGTCCCTGGAGCCTCAGAAGGAGCCAAGTACTCACAGCTGGGTGGCACAACTGACAATCAGCCAATTCTATTGACAGGAGTTCTAGAGACCTCCCAGACTGAAGAAGAAAATTAAGCTGCATGTGGAGACAGATGTAGCTCTAATTTAACCTCTTCTTAAAGGTAACATTAAAACACTAAGATTTTTCAATATTAAGATCTGAATAGAGACTTTAATTTATTGAGCATAGCAGACAGTGATTTTTAAAAGTTTTGAACTGAGCAATTAAAATGAAATAAATGTTGATAAATATTGATAAAGTATATAAACCATGTAGATATTCTGGTTGAATTTTATCATCACTCATCAAAGAATCAGCATTCTTTCTTTATTGTGAGCCTGAAATTATAATAATGGTTAGTGGCTAGTATATTTGAAATATAAGTGAAAACACTAAATTTATATCAGCTATGGTCCAATATAATGTACTTTTTACCTCAGTTTTTGCCCATCTCAATTTTATTTTTTTTAACCTACAAAAAAAATATGCTGCTCACCAGTAAGACAATATAAGGAATAATCATTCCCCATCTGGAATATAATTTTCTATAACTTTTTCTCTGTTCATAAAGATATGAACACATGCAGGTGTTTTTATCTTGCCCAAATAGAATCACATTATATTTATAGTCTATAATTTGACTCTTTAAAATTTGAAAATTTTCTATAGGAGTTTGTAGAAGTTAATCTTAGATACAGACTTCTTTCCAATCTAGTTTCTATGTAAAAACAAATATTTCACAGACAAAGAATATGATTGTGTGTGCCTATTAGAGTTCAATCTTTTTTTCTTTTTTCTATGTTCCTATATTTCTCATTCTTTACTCCAAGCACAAGTCTTTCCAAGCTGTGTTAACAAATTAATGTTTTTATCAGTCCATGTACCATGTACACACTGTATTACACCAAACAGAAGATACAGTTCTTTTTACGTTTTAATATCTCTGAAATTGCCGTGTGTCTTACAATCTGAGATTCGATGAAATATGATATGCAGATAGATGTACAATAGGGACCTTTTCCTTCATTCTTTGTTTTACAAAAACCAAATCAAGGAAGCCAGGCATAGCGGCCCACACCTGCAACCCCAATTCTGTGGGAGACTGAGTTGGGAGGGTCACAAGTTGCCAGTGTGGAACTTAGCCACTTAAGCGAGACACTGTCTCAAAATGAAAATTATAACTGGATCTGGAGATATAACTCAGTATGAAGGCCCTGGGTTCAATAAACGAGCACCAAAACAAAACAAATTTGGAATATTTTTCTGAATTTTACTTCCTCTTTATTTTGTGGAAATTTTTCCAAGGCAACTGATACCACTTAAATTCTTTGTAAACCCGTTTCATAATATAGTCAATAACCTGTAATGACAGACTTCTTTTTCCTGGCTTGTTTTTTCCTGCAAGAGAAATCCTTCAATAAAAATCTTACTCATGTGTCTTTTGTTTTTAGTTTCCTGAAATAGATTCCAACCAGTGGCTTTTCAGGGTTGAAGAGCGTTATTTTTTTTCTGTTAATATAGTATGTTTGTAGCAACGGACTCCTGTTCTGCTTTTACACTGCTATATAGCAAACTACCGCAGAATATAGTGGCCCAAGACAAGAACCAATCACTCTACATAGGAAGCTGCAAGTGGAGCATAATACAGTGGAGAATGCGTGGGTTTTGCTGTATACGACATCTGGGCTCACAGCTGGAAAGGCCTAGATGCCTGGGAGCTGGACAGCTGAGGGTCGTGCAGTTGTGACAGTTTTCTCTATCGATACACTCTCAGGCCCTCCATATGATTGTCAAAAAAGAGATCTAACCAATACGGGAGTCTCAGTGCTTAGGTGGAAGCTGCTAGGCTCTTTAGCTATGGATTCACAGTCACCTCCTCCACATCCTTATTGTCAAGCTTAAGTCCAACCCAGACTGCAGGAAAGAATCATCAGTCTCCACTGCACTGAGCAGACTACTTATTTCCTACCTTGGACCACTTTTAACATGGCCTCAAAGTGTGTCAATTTGACTGGTAAAAGCTGGCGATTCATTGTTACATTTATTCATTTCTTGTTTGTTTGCAGTCCTGGGCATTGGACCCATCTTTGTTTCCTTCCTATTTCTCTAAGTGCAGGCGAAGGTGAACATCTTCTTTTAGGGTAGTTAGTTGCCAGATCCACCTCTTCTAAGAAATCCCTGTTCACATATTTGCTTGTTTTGCATTGTATGTTGCTTTTTAATAGTTAGCAGGAGATTTTCATATGTTATAAATGTTATTTTTTAATCTTGTCATGTGTTGAAGATATTTGTCCCTATATTTTTAAATGTTGTACTTTGTTTTTTATGTGCAGATAGAGATAATTTTATGTATTATACAATGACTTTAATTTCCTGTGTTACTTCAGTAAACCTCAATTGCTCCATAATTGTACACATATTTAACATTTTCATCTATATATCTGCTCAGCTTTAGGTTTAACTAAAGTTAGTCTGGGATAGCTGGTATAGTTTTGTTTTCTTATAGCACTTCAATCCTTTGTAACTGTTATGGAGAAAAAAAGCCAGAAAGAAATGTGAACCCAGTATATTTATTTAACACTTACTTATTTAGCACTTAATATATACCTGGGGCAAAAAAAAGTTACTGTAGATAAAGCTAAACAGGTAAGGTGCCTATCTACTTCTACTATAGGGGAAAGAAACACAATTAAATATAAGATGAAATGAACCTGGCATTTCAAGGAAAGAAGGATGAATCATGTGACTCCAGCACAAGTGAGTAAAGAATAAAGTGGTAAGAATGTAGGTGGGGAAGTAGTAGGTGGGGTCAGATCCTGGAGAGTTTTGTAGCTCATGAAAAGGAGTTGTCTTTTAAGCATTATGAGATTCTAATAGAGGCTTTTGATGAGAAGTAATAGAGTTTGATTTACTTTCTTGAAGGTATTGTGAACTCAAAGTATCTCCACTGAGCTACATTGCAGCTCTTTTTAAACTTTTTTGGGGAGTAGGGACAGGGAAATGTCAGTGGCACACATGTCTGCCTGACAAGTGTGAGGTCATGAGTTTGATCCCTGGTATCAATCAATGAAAAAAAGTATATTTCTTTTTTATTTTATGGTAAGATTTATTTAAGTGGCCACGTTGCCCATACTGGTTTGACCTTGTAATTCTCCTAACACAGCCTCCTTGAATGTTGGAATTACAGGCCTGTTCCACCATTTTCAGCTTGATTTATATTTTTAAAGTATTCAGTTGACAACTATGCAGAGAAGATAGCCCACAAGAAGCAGGGAAATCAAGCAGAGCTGGAGGGCAAATGGAAGCATGTGGAACAAGCTGGCCTCAGTAGTGACGGAGACCAGTAGTGGTTGAACAGGAACTTCAGAGTAGACATGAAAGTGTTTGCTCATGCTTTGGATGTAAGAAAAATTGGGAAGTGGAGGAGGAATTTATGCTGCATATTGAGCAATACAGGGAGCAAGGCATAGATTTTGTGGAGAAGTTCCGAGTTTGTAATTCTTTTCCTGATGAAGTCATAGTCATATAAATTAAAATTAACTTTTTTTGCTCTATTAAAATACTGAACTTATTTCACATGCATATTTTGCCTCCCCGCCATCTCCATATCTGACCACCACTACCACTATGTCTCATCATAATACCCCCTACATATTTAAGACCACACAGTGGGTAGAGTTCCATCTTTAAAAACTACATGGGCATTTTAGATGGCACATTCTTGGCAATGACATCTGGACAACATTTATCATATATGGGCAGGGAAAGTTCTCAATTTGTATTATAAAGGACAGCCAGACATCAACCCTTACAGAAATAAAATAAAACAAAATTTCAACAGATTATTTTAACTGTTTTCATGAAGCAACTTCCTCCAGTGCCAGAGATCTTGAATAGTCCCCTGGTCAGATACCTGGAAGCAATTCTTCACAGAACTGATGAACTTAGCTTTCACTTTGGAAAGAGAACAATCTTTTTCTATACTTGCTCATATTTTTTCTTTAATATCTTCTACATAACTAGGTCCTTTTTGTATTTTAGGAGGTTTTTTCCTGTTTTTTAAAAAGGATTCTTGGTCTTCTTTCATCTTGATGTTGATGGTTTTAAGTCTTTTCTAGTCTGGTTTGATTTTTGTGAATTTTTCACTAGAGTATCTCATGCAATTTCCCCACTGGAGCTTTCCCTTCAGTTTCCTCATCAATGTTATCATTATTAGCAACATAAAGTTTTACTTCTTTTGGTGGAAAGTTGCTACCACTTCCAGGGGCAGACCACTTTCCAGGTCCTTTGGAGTGCTCCACATCCTCGTCCTCCTCATATTCTACTCTGCATTCCTCCACAGCTACTGAGCATCATTCACAATATGCACAGGTTCTGAAACCCACTTCAACATGAAGACCACAGGTGCAATCTCAAAGTCCTGTAAGGGAAAACGTTGGATATGCAGACATCTTCAAATTCGCCAGTGTCACTTTAATGGGACTGCTTTTGAATTTATTACCTGTTCTTCTACAATATGCAATTCATCTTTTGCATCAGCCCTGAATCTGACTGTTCTTAATGATAATTGGATCACATTTTTATCATTATTTACCTTAAAGTGATCATCTTTGTTAGCCTTTGGTTCACAACCAAAAAGGTAGTTCTGGGACTACAGGGGGCTCATGGCCATATTAATGAAATCTCCTGTGATTGTAGCAGGCATGTAGGATGGAGAGAAGGCAGATAGAGGTAAACAGCTAATGCTCCAGAGAACAGACACAGAGGGTAGGATCATGGGGGTAGAATTAACTATTTTAAAGTGAGAAATTTAATGACATTGAGTACATTCAGTGTTGTGCAATCATTATCTGTATTGAGTTCCAAAGCATAATATTTCTGTTGTCAGTTTAAGGAACAGAGGAATTCTCCAAAGATAATGAAGATATTTGGGGATGAACACTTCAGTAGGAATCCATGGGAGTATACCCAAGGAGGTAAAAGGGGACAGGATTTTCAAAGACCACATGAAAAAAGTTCACATGAAAGAACTCAAAGGTCACATGAAAAAGATGAGTGACTTTGAAGCAGTTATCTTTGGATACCAAGATGAATGGCAAGAGGGGCATCAGTCCCAGGAGAAACAGGCAGTTGCCTGGCAGGCATCCTCACAGATACCTTTTTTTTTTTTTTTTTTTTTGGTGTAAGATTGTAATGGCTTTTGTACAAAGTTGTGGTTTTGGTAGAGTCATTTGTGATACTTCCTATTATCAGGGATACTTGCATTAAATGGCCTCCTTCAAAACTATCTAACTTTATGTATTTATTTGTTCATTTGATAGTAAGAAAGCACTTGCTAAGGGAGCATCTCTGTGCTATCTAAAATGCTGCACTGAGCCTGCTAAATGAGTCCAAGAGAAACGAGAATACACCGGAGCCTTTGAATGCTTTTACTTGAAATTCAACTTTGTTCATGGAAGTAATGTTTTGGAAGAAGTGTAAGATGTAAAGATCACAGAAGTTTGGGAATCATATAGGTCTGTTTTTAAATTGAAATTCTGTCCCTTACCAGTCATACGGTGAGATATGGCATTAAAACTCTTTCCCTATGGCTCACCTTCCCCAATAATCTCTTGTAAAACAGTAAGAATATGAAATGAGATCATTGGACATCAGTTTGTATGATAAAGGTGAGTTTATTCACCTTCTCTAATGGGAGTCTAAAGAGACAGAATGAAAAGAGAGTAAATCATACAGAAGGAATATTTTTTTTTAAAAAAAAAGCCATTGAGATATTTTAAAACAGGTTTGTAAGAGAGAGGAAAAAGAGCTCTTAGGACTGCTGTCAGGATACAAGTAGGAGGATGAGTAATAGGCCTAGGGAAGCATGAAGAGAAGCATTGAAGAGGTAATTGTGCAGAGGAAGCTAAACATTCACATATATTTCAAATTATGGCAATTCATTTGGGAAAGCGAAATTGAAGCAGGACTTATATGAGATATTAAGGTTGGAATGACCCATGCAAAATCAGGATACAGACTAGGGTTCAAAGTCAGAATGACCCCTAAAAGCAGAGAGAATTAGGAGAGAGATGGAGAACAAAACTCTAAGACATGCTTAAAGATATAGGGCTCTACAGTGAGATGAGGGAACAAGAGTTTCTCAGCTTAGTTCCACAGGGATCGCTATAACGAACTGAATTAATGATGTTGAACAAGTGTAAATAAATTTGATACCACTTGGTCTGAACATTAGGATTGGAGCATGGCCTCTAGTATAAGAAATGAGTCACTGTTCTGATCAGAGCTATGTGAAAGTTAGGCTGTTGGCATAGCCAGGGAGTCCAGAAGAGAAGCGCAGCCTTGTTGATTTGTCCTCCTACTGTTCAGTTGTGAAGCCCAGAACAGAGCAAGTCTGCAAAATTCTGGGGCCCAACAGGATGTGCAGCAGCAGGAGACTTCTGTTTTTTGTCAGCCATTGACCAAATAGCTATTGGTGTGACAACTGTGACCAAGGAAGGAACCTCTGGGGAAGGCTCCGTGGGTAATGTATACAGCAATTATCTCTTTTTAGTAGAAGACTGTTTTAAAGAGAAGGTAACTAACCTGTCCAAATGGTGCATTGTGCCCCTTTGCCTGCACACCACATGAACCAGCCAAGGAGACCACTTTTTCTTCTGGGATTTACAAGATAAAGAAAGCATCAAAATTTTTGTACTAATGTAGTTGTTGCTTTTGAATGAATCATAATCTTCATGTCAGATGGTTGATTACAGAACTGTGGGGTAGATGAATAACACAAAAGAAAAATAAGGTTTCAGTGGCAGAGGGCCACTGAGAGAATGGGAAGCAGGTGCTGATGAGATGTCAGACTCAGAAACCCTAAGGACTGTGCCTAAACCTACACCCCAGTCCTGGGAATGAGAAGGAAGAGAGTCGCTGGTACCAAAAGTTCTGTGAGGCTTTGAGCACAGGCAGCATTTAGCCCCCATGTGAGCCTGTGGTACAGTGGAGGCAAAAGAGAAGCAGCCCCTACCTCTGTACTGACTGCAGTGGCACTAGCAAATGGGAGACCCCAAGAGTCACCGCCTAATTCTGGCCACAGGAGGTCTGAGGTGCACTGTTTGGGCAATTTTATAAGTCATCAAAGGGACCAGAGTAATGAAAAAAGTGATGGATGCTCAAAAGAGTTGATGCGACTTGTTTCTGAGATTACTGGCTGCTTCAAAAAATAATTGGGGAAAGGAAGAGGATTTTACAAGGATTCAGATGTTCCAAAATAGTCAGAGGGAAGTTTCAGGGAAGGTTTCAAAGTGTGTGTGTGTGTGTGTGTGTGTGTGTGTGTGTGTGTGTGTGTGTGTGTGTGTGTGTGTGTGTTTTATTGGTTTTCTCTTTAAACCATATGTATATATATATATATATATATATATATATATATATATATCACAATGTCTGAGACACTTTTTACTCAACAAAATTCTTACTGAAAAGAAACTTTGGTCTTAATAAAGGTAAATAGTAACTTGCTTGTTGCCAATGAACAAAAATGTACACAATTTTGATTGAAGATCCCTGAAGATAAAGCTCAGTTTCACTCTTTGGACCAGACAAAAACCATGGGCTGTCTTATAAGGAAAGATGTATTGTGTTTTTGTGTTAAGCAAGATTTGTAAGCACTGTCAGAAAGTCACCTCATTAGAGAACACTGGAAACATACTTCTTCCTAATGTTTTCAGGTATGCTACAAGCAGCAGTAGTGTCTATGAGGGTTCAGCCTTGGGAGGCCCCGGAGTCCAAAATTTTTCCTACTTAAATATTCTGTGCCTCAGTTTCTGTGTTTGTGAAGAGGAAATGGGATTATCACTTGATTTCTAGGGTAATTGTGAAGGATTAAGTGAAATTGTTTTGCAGTTGTTCAGATTGGATTATTTCTATTGATCTAGCTTCAACTTTACTGATTATCTCCTTTCTGATTGAATTGTATTGATCTCACTCAGTGTGTTTCCTGCTGTTACATATCTTAGTTCTTCTATTGTCATTTTTGTTCTTTGTATCTTAGTATCTGTAATAATAGCCACTTTAAAGTCTTTATTGATAATTAGAAACCTGAGTCTTGATGTTAGTACCTGTTAATTTCTTTTTTGAGATTTTTCTAAATCTTTACATGCTATATAATTTTGGTTTATATTTTAAGCATTTTGAATGAGACTGGGAATCTTTTGTAAATCTTATACACATTTGGATATTTTTAGCAACTGACCTGGTTTATGTCCAGGTTATAAGTTCTATCTTATCCTCTGTAGCTGTGGTTCCAATGTCAGCTAGACTTTGCAGTATTTTTGGTGGTACAGTGTGTGTGTGTGTGTGTGTGTGTGCACGCACGCATGTTTCTGGGACCTGGGTTTACTTATTAATTCCATTCTCAAAAGTTTTTGTACGCTGATCATGATCAGACGCATGTGCAACTTAGTAGGGTAAGCTCAGGAGTTTGTAAGAAAATTTCCAGGTTGTTTTTCTGAGCTTCTCCCTTTTTGGTACTTTCTGACTTCCTGGGGCTTCTCTGTTTGTTCCAACATTTTCCTAGGGTGTTATTTAATCTATTCTTTCACAAGCTTTTGTAGCTGCAAATATATTTGGAGTCCAGTGGTGGAGTGATGTGGGGGCAGGAGTGTCCTGGAATTCTTTGATTAGAAAGGAAGGTTTCCTTCCTTAGAGATGTGATTCAAACCATCTTCCTTTGTGGCTTCTGCTATGGTCACCACAGTATTTCTTGCAGCCTGTGAAGTAAGAGAATACATGGTAGAAAAAAAAAATCAAGATCTGCACATTCTCTTGGCATCACGAATTCCTATTCTGTGTGCTGCTCTTGGATTCCCCTCTGCCTTCACTTAAGTGCCCATTTCCAGATTTTATGCTGCATTTTTACATTCAAACCAGGAGTTAGTAGCAGATACATAGCAATTTAGATTCTATTCTTCCAGATTCTGACTGTTCTTATTAAAATTTCAGAGTTCTTATAGTTGTTCCCATGCATTTTGTTTCTTTTTTGTATTTTCATTTAATTGGAGAGAATGAACATGTGAACTTATTCCATTTTCCCTGGCCCAGTTCACACAATTGTGATATATATATGATCTTCCTTTTACATGAAAATTATACCTTTTTACTTAGGATAATTTTGCAGGGAATGATTTTCAGTTTTGTTGGTCTAAAAAAGTCTTCATTTATCCTTGGAGTTTTGTAAGTTTTTTTTTATACTTTTTGGTTATTTTTCTGTTGGGGTAGTTTCTATTTACCTGTCTTCAAGTTTACTGATTACTGTCTCATGACAAAAAAGTTAAAAATCGTCAGTGTGATGCTCTGTTGAGACAAGATATGCTCACCCAGCCCACCACACACAGTTTGACCATTAGACTCAGCCTTGACTGGCCGTGTCAGCTACAACTTAGAAGTAGTCTGACCTGAGTTAGTCTGACTGCATTCATCTGGACTGCCTGTACTATCTGACATATAAACATATTGTATTTTCAAGGACTGTCCAACCAAGATAAACTAGTCAAAGTCATGCTTAATTTCAACCACACCCTCAGCCTCAGCTCCCTTCTTATTTTTCCCAACCCCTCTGACTAACCTGCCAAGAGCAAACCTGCCTGATAACCCTTGACTTGATTCATGTAACCAATTATATGATAACTTGCCATCAGCTTTTGTACTTCCTGTTTATAAAATGAATGATTCTGTTTCACTCTCAGTTTGAGCGGGTGATTTGGACTCCATTATAGTTCTCCAGTCCACCAGAGTCAGATAAATAAACATTGCCTTCCAGACTCCTTGGTACAAAGGGTCTTCCATTTGATTTGATATCAGATTTCCACAACACTGTCTTCTGGAGAGCCCACTGAAGGCAACTCTCTCTGTGTCACTATGTTTTCTTTCCAGAGTTTTTTCTTTCTATCTTTGAGGTATAATTAAAAAATAAAAATTGAATATATTTAAGGTGATGTCTTATTTTATTTTAGACAAAAAACTCAATAAAAACAATGGTACAAAATTTTAAAAATAAAATTGTAGAAGAGTAACAATGGTTAGTACATTGTGTATTTTTATTTTCATAGTTGTTCCTATTACAAGTTACAGGCATCAAAAATTGATCAAACAATATAGGAACACACCTTTCTTTTCAATGAATTAATAGCAATTAGTAGTATATTTATCTTAACTGTTTTTTTGTGTGTATTATTTTTCCTTTTCCCTTCCTTTTCCTTCTTCCTTCATCCTAGTTTCTTATTCCTTTTGAATAGCTTCCTTCTACTTCACAATATCTATTGTACATTCTGGATTCTATTTATTTTTTCAGCTTTTAATACTAGGGAGACACTATGATGTTTACACATGAGAGTATGATTTATTTTGCTTATGAGTATGGTCTCAAGTTGCACCCATTTTCCTATAAATGTCTCAAGTTTCCTTATAGCTGAATAGTACTCCATTATATAAAATGCTATCCTTATAGCTGAGTAGTACTCCATTATATAAAAATTACAAATCTTTTTTTATCTGTTTCTTGGTTGATGGGCATTGGGGTTGTTTCCAAGATTTAACTATCATAAATAGTGCTGCTATTAACATGGGTGCACAATTATCACTATGGTATGTTTTTAATTCTTCTGGGAAAATACACAGCAGTGGAATAGCTGGGTCAAATGAGACCTTCAATCTTAGTTTTGAGAAATCTTCACACTGATTTCCATAGTGGTTGTACCAGTATATATTACCACCAATAGAAGAGAAGTGTTCCTTTTTCTCCACAGTCCCTCCAGCATTTATTTTTGGTTGATTTCCAGATGATAGCTATTCTTACTGGTGAGATGGAATCTCAGTGTTGTTTTAATTTGTATCTCTTGGATGACCAATGATGTTGAACATTTTTTCATATATTTGTTTACCATTCGTATTTCTTTACCTGAAAAGTATGTATTCATCTCAGCTGCCAATTTTGGATTGGGTCTTTAAATTTAGGGGTCTGATTTTTTCCAATTCTTTATATGTTCGAGATAGAATTCCTTTGTATGAGGGACGGTTGGCTAACATTTTTTCCCCATCTATGGGTTTTCTTTTCACTTCATTTGTGATTTATTTTAATGTGAAAAAGATTTTTAATAAACTGGGATATGAGATTCTTAGTTGTTGATTCTTTGAAGCGCTTTCCATGCTATTTGGATTTTGTTCATGAAGTATCTGCTTACCACTATGTCTTCAAGATTTCTACCTACTTTCTCTTCCAGTCGATTTAGTGTTTCTATATGTAGATTTTAACGTTTAGTATTTTAAATATTTAAATCTTTTATCTATTTTGACTAGTTTAGTGAATGGTGATAGACACGGGTCTAGTTTTAGTCTTCAACATGTAGAAAGACAGTTTTTCTAGCACCATTTATTGAAGAAGCTGTCTTTCTTGAAATGAATATTTTTGGTCCCTTTGTCAAATATAAGATGGCTGAGCGTCTTTGTAGTTGTGTCTGTATCTTCTAATTTGTTCCACTGGTCCTCAGGTCTATGTTTGTTTGTTTGTTTTGTTTTGTTTTGTTTCCCAGTACCATGATAATTTTATCACAGTAGTTTTGTAGTACAATTTCAAATCAGGAATTGTGATGCCTCTTGTCTTGCCTTTGTTGCCCAAGATTGCCTTTGCTATCTAGGTCTCTTCTGTTTGCAGATGAATTTTTCTCTAGTTCTGTGAGGTATGTTAATGGTATTTTGATTGGAATTGTATTAAATCTGTATAACAATTTTAGGAGTATGGTCATTTTCACTAAATTGGTTCTTCCCATACTTGAGGCAAGGGATATCATTCCATATTCTGATATCCTATTCAATCTCCTTTTTCAAAGTATTGTAATTTTGAATATATAAATCATTTATTTTCTTTGTTAGATTAATTCTTAAGTATTTCACAATAGCCTTAAGTAGGCTATTGTGAAGGTTGTGGTTTCCCTAATTTTTCTTTTAGTGAATTTGTAGTTTGTATACAGAAATGCTATTGATTTTTGAGTATTGATTTTGTATCCAGCTACACTGCTGAATTTACTTATTAACTCAAGAAGTCTTTTGATGGAGTTTTTTTTGGGTCTTCTATGTAGAGTGGCATGTCATCTGTGAATAATAATAGTTTAAATTCTTCCTTTTGTAGCCTTATTCCTTGTATATCTCTCTCATGTCTAATTGCTCTAGCTAATGTTTCCAGAACTATATTGAATAGGAGTGGTGATAGTGGACATCCTTGTCTTGTGATTTTAGAGTGAAACCTCTCAGCTTTGTTTGTTGGTTTATCATAGATGGCTTTTATCAAATTGAGGTAACAACCCTGTATTCTTATCTTCTGTAGGGTTTTTATCATATATGAGTGCTGCAATTTATCTAAAGCTTTTTCTGCATCTACTGAGATGATCATATGATTTTTGTCTTTGCCTCTGTTGATATGATGTACTGCATTTGATTTGTGTATATTAAACCATCCCTGCATTCCTGGGATGAGTTCCACTTGGTCATGGCATATAATCTTCTTGATGATTTACTGCATTATATTTGTTAGCATTTTATTGAGGAGTTTTACATCTGTGTTAATTAGGGAGATTGTCCTTTAGTTTGCTTTTATGGTTTGCTTTTCACTGGTTTTGGTATCAGGGTAATTCTTGCTTCTGGAAGTGAGTTAGGGAGGATTGATTCCTTTTCAATTTCATTAAAGAGTTTGAGGAGTCTTGGCATTAATGTTCTTTAAATTCCTTGTAGAATTCAGCAGTGAATGTATCAGAACCTGGACTTTTCTTTGTTGCTAAGTTTTTAATTACATTTTCAACCTCATTAACTGATATTGGGTTATTTAGAATTATTATATATTCTTGGTTCAGTTTTGGCAATTCATATATTTCTAGGTATCTGTCCATTTCTTCTGTATTTTCTACCCTCTGAGAGTAAAGTTTTTTTAATTAGAGGTTGATGCTTTTCTGAATTTTCACAGGATCTGTAGTGATTTCACTCTTTTCATTCCCTCAATGCATGGATTTGAGTCATTTTTCTCCTTTTTAAATAAAGTTTCCTAAGGGCTTATAAATTTTATTTATTCTTTCAAAGAACAAACTCTTCCACTAATTAATTCTTTGTATTGTTTTCTTGGTCTCCATTGCATTAATTTCTTCTCTGATCTTTATAATTTTGTCCTTTGTATGGGCTTTGGGTTTGTCTTGATCATCCTTTCTAGAAGCTTGAGGTATAACAGTAGGTTGTTTATTTGTGCTTGTTCCGTTTTCCTGATGTGAGAATTCATTGCTATAAATTTCCCTCTTAGGACTAATTTCTTTGTGTCCCATAATTTCTGGTATATTTTATCTGTATTCTCATGTAGTTGTATATATTATTTAACATCTTCCTTCATTTCATCTGTGACCCATTGGTTGTTCTGGAGAGTGTTATTTAATTTCCATGTGTTTATGGAGTTTTTGTAGTTTCTTTGTCATTAATTTGCAATTTCATTGTACTATAGTCAGATAATATGCAAAAAATAATTTAAATTCCTTTGCATTTATTAAACATATTTTATGGACTGGTATATGTTCTATTTTAGAGAATGTCCCATATGCAGCTGAGAAGAATGTATATTCTGAAGTTGGACAGAACATTCTGTAAATGTTTACTAAGTCCATTTGTTCACAAGTTTGGTTCAGTTCTGATATTTCTTTGCTGACTTTTTGTCTAGTTAATCCTTCTCTTCATGACAATTGGGTATATCAAGTTTTCTCATTACAATTGTGTTTTTGCTTATTTGATTTTTCATATATATATTAATAACTGTCTTATATAGTTGCATGCTCTTGTGTTAGGTGCATACATATTTATGATTGTTATCTCTTTCTGTTGATTTTTGCTCCAAACAAGTATGCAATGACCTTATTTTATTTATTTTTATTTTTTGTTTTGTAATCAGTATATTAGGGAGACAGTCAAACTTTGCAACAATTCCTTAAATTCTAATGCCCAGATTTAAGCATGTGAACATAAAACTTTTTAAAACATGTTAGTAAATCTATTCATCATAATTTGCTATACTAGTACCATTAAATTACAGTTACTTTGAAGCATTAAGCTAAATGGGTTAAAGTAAGCCTGTAATATACCTAAGGAACATCTCCATATATTGTACATGTAAGTTACCTTTCTGTGTAGTTTCTTCACTTTAATTTCAAAGTTATCCATCTCTAAAGTCACAACTCAAGGCTTATCATGGTCCAAAGAGAAGGGAAAAGCAATGTATCCAGGAATGATCTATCTATCTATCTATCTATCTATTTATCTATCTATCTATTTAAATGGCTCAGCCAAAGGGAATCCTAGAAATGCAGGCCCTTATGAAGCAACATTATTATGATAAAACCCTTCTTTAGAAAGGTATCATTTCTATCACTGATATCACAGGCTAAATTATATTTTATGCCACCTTTGGTTGAGGCAGTAGAATGCAGAGGCATCACAATGAGTCTCACTTAATACAAATAACTACAGACAGACCAACACTTCCATAAACTTGTTTCTTTTTCTGATTGCCAGTTAAATATATTTTTAATCGATAGGTTAACAATGAAAGGTTATACATTAAAGTCAACACAATACTTAGCATTTCAGTCTAAGTTTGTCCATGTATACAAATGAAATCAATTACAAGGTATAACTTAACAACACCAGAGTTTGTACTTTTTATAAGTATTAAACTTCATCTTGTACACTGAAGTCATCATACATACAGGGTAGAGTCAGAGATTTTATATTTGCATTTATTCCTCATTTAACTTTTAAAACACTATCATAATTGAATATTGAAACAAAAAAATAAGAAGTAGTGAGCATATGATGATTATAGTCCTTCATGCATTCATTACTGCACTAAATGCCAGCAGTGAGTGTTATTCACTCCATTAAGTGGTCTGACACTGAACACCACCTCTGGGATGATGTTCATCATACTCATAGACTTCTCCATTATAATAGTGCTGTCTTTCCTGATTTGGATAAAAGTCCGCCACTTCTACCTGATCTGTTTCATCAGTCTCTTCTACTTCGTTCCTCTCAGGTAAGCAATTTTCCAGAAAAGAGAGTTTACCAGGAGAAAGAAAGCCTTTTTCCAGAAAATTTACCTTAAATTCAATGATTAGATGACCCTTTTCATATGGTCTATGATAAACTGGCAGTCCTTCATTTAGCACACATTTGATGTCTCCATGCTTGACGATTTGACTTGGATGGGAGGTGATGACTATGGTTCAGTTGTCAGGAGTAGATACTGGCTTTTGGAAGCCACGCAGTGCTTCATCCAGCTGTATATCCATACACAGGAGAAGGTACTCTCCTTGTCAAGTAAAAAACAGCATGGTCCTTCTGATCTAATGCAGTGATATCTCCTGGCTCTAGTCCTGGTTCTTGGTCTCCTTCATCATGGGATGTTATATTCTGGTCATCTTTCATGCCTTTCTCAATACGAACTTCCGGAATCTTCTTGCTATCTTCCTTCCATTGCAGCTTTGACATCTATCTTTAAAGATGATGAATTCCCCATGGCCCTAGCACTCCATGCACACAGAGAATTTGCTGAACCATTCCTGGTCCTAACTGATGAATTATTATTAGCATTCCAATACCTTGGCAGTTGGGGCAACACTCCACAGCTCCTTTCTTACCAACTTGGCCTTCACATTTGTCAAAAATCACATTTTTTTGCAGAACAACTTTTCTTATCGCACCATTATGTAAGTCTTCTAAGGCAACTGAGAGCTGATGCACCACATTTCTACTTCTCTGTTCTCTCTGTGTCTTTCCTCCTCCTCCAGAAAACATATCAAAGATATCCATGGAGGATCCAAAACTTCCACCTGCTTCAGCCTGCTTAATTGTCTGTTCTCCTCCTTTGTCATATAATTACCTTCTCTTAGCATCTCAAACTTCATGAGTTTGAGAAATTTGTTTAAACTTTTCTCCTTCATTTGGACTCTTATCAGAGTGATACTTCAAAGCCAATTGGGTGGCACTGGGCTTGATCCAAAAGATCATAGTAAGTGGTTTCTTTCACCATTTTCTATGGTCAGTGAGTGGGAGAAGTAAAAATGAATGTGTAGCCATGCACAGGTTGGGCAGCCACCTCTCTCCCAGCTTGCAGCATGTTCTGGAAAGTTCCTGTAGTGACCTTCTTTATCTCTTTTGATAATTCTTGGTTTGAACTTCACACTGACTACAAATATAATAGCTAACTCTGCTTTTTTTCTGGGTTACTGTTGCAAGGAAGAATGCTTTCCATCTTTGACTTTCAGTTTATTAATTTGTTTTTGAATTAAATGTGTTTCTTGTGTTCAGCATATTATTGGATCTTGTTTCTTGATCCATTTTGCCAGTCTATTTTTTCTGATTGGTGAATTGAGGCTGTTTATATTGATGATTATAACTGATATGTATTGCCTTGTTTTTGTCATGATATTTTCCTGCTGTTGGTTCCTTGCTTTTCTCCTCTGTTTAATTGCTTATCTTGCCTAGTGGTTTCTTTCTTTTGTCACTATTAGAATTGGTGGTCATGTATGCTTCATATGTCTGCATATCATTTCCTTTTTCTATGTTTGGGAAGTTTTCCTCAATGATTTCTGTGAATAGCCTTTGCAATTCTTCTGTTTTGACTCCTGATTCTTCATTCACATGCTTTATTCTTAAGTTATAGATCCTCTTGTCATCCTCTAACCTTCCAATTGTTACTGCCTGCTCCCTTGTTATTTTTAAGAGATCTTCCCTTTATGATCACACATTGCAAGCCTATGTTCAATTTTTGATAGTCTATCTTTAGTTTCTTTCAAGCAGTTTTTCCAACTTTCTATGGAGTCTTTAGTTTCCTGGTAATCTCTTTGAATCTGCTTCATGAATTCTAGGTTTGCTTTATATTCTTCATTGAACATATCTCTCCTTTTGTGTTCCTCCATTCTTCTGTCTGTGTCTTCTTGAGGGATGCCCAGCCTTTTTTTTATTAATCTACTTATCTCTTGTTTAACTTGAATTAATATTTCTGTTTTGATCTCATTTATGAGGTCCCAAAGATATCTCCTGATGGCCGCTGATGCTGTGTTTGATGTTGCATGTCTGCTGCCCTCAATCTCTTTTATATTTACCTCTCCTGGATCAATATTCTCAGGGTTGGGGGCTGGGGATTTTTTCTTATTTCTCTCTCTTGTCATGTCTTTGGTTCCTTCCATAGAAGTGCATAGTGTAATTCCCAGCCCCTTTTCTTGTTGGTTAGGGTTCTTCTGGAGCACACAGGTTAGGGGCTTCTGCCCTCTGCAGTCCGCTATCAGAAAGTGAAGTGCAAGCAAGGGCAGTGTATGCTGGCTTCTCCCCTCCAGGCCAGTCAACCATTGCGGGCCTTCACTGCATCAGTGTGTGCCGCACTCAGGGAATTAATTGATTTGTGATGACCCACTGGGTCCCAGCCCAGTTCAAGCAGATCCCACCAATCCACTCCATGAGTGGAGCAACTAACTGAAGCCACTTCCTTACAGAGTTAGGACTTTCCTGTCCAAAACCAATATGTCATCTAGTTGGTTGCCCCTTTCCTGCAGGAGGATCTTATTCCCATCACTGACATCGTGTTAATGCCGGTCCCTGGGAACTGCTGGGCTCCCCGACCTCTGACCTCAGTGCGGCTGCGGTGAATTCACGGTGCCTCTGGGTGGGTCGAGTGCAGGTCTGGTTCCGGGCGAGTCACGCTCAGGGCTGTTTAGCTCCACACTCGGGCCACTCAAGCCGGTCGTATTGCTGTGGGTTCGGTCGCAGACATATGAAGCATGCACAACTCCAGCCACCTACAACCAAAACAGAGCTACACCCAGACACATAATAATCAAGATCCCAGAAATTCAATATAAAAACAGAATATTAAAAGCCACCAGAGAAAAGAAACAGATCACCTGTAAAGGAAAACCCATCAAAATCATGGCAGATTTCTCGACACAGACCATCAAGTCAAGAAGAGCTTGGAGTGAAATAATTCAAGCCCTGAAGGAGAACAATCTCCAGCCCTGATTGATGTATCGTGGAAAAATCTCTCTAGAAATTAATGGAGAAATAAGATGCTTCCATGACAAAGAGGAACTGGGAGAATTTGTGACAACCAATCCAACCCTACAAAAAATACTAAAGGACATTTTAGAGAGAGAGAAGAATACGAGCATTTCAGGAACAGTGGCAGAGAGGCCTCAGTGAATGAGACAAACAGTGGAGTGGAAGAGAAAAATAGACTACCAATGGCAGAAAAATAGAATAACAGAAATGAGGCAGTGAAGATTAGCTATAATCTCTAGTATAGAGGGCTTCAACATACTAACAGAGAGAAACACAGGCAGAGTAGATCAGGAGATAGGGTCCATTGAGATGCTCTATATAGGGAGGCAGTGGGACTCAAAATAAACAGTGCACCCTATGGGAGTGAAAGGGGAGGAACTGTCTAAAAAAGGGAGGCAGAGGATATTGTTAATAGGGTAACAAGATTTAAAATCTACATTATTCTCATTACTCTGCTTGGATGGATTACATGCTCTTCCAGTTTGTCTACTTACATTAGACTTGAGGACATGGTCAGCTATCCCAAAAATAAGAGGACATATTATGGTAATCATCCTTAATTTCCTATCAACTTAATTTGAATCCATGTATAACTTATACTGTCTTATTATGACTGATCTTATTTGAATCTGGTTTGTTAGATTGCTATTTTGTATTGACTGATTTTATTCAAATCTGTTATGATTGATAGCATCAAGTCTAAGAGTATAGGCAACTACACTGAACATGACAAGATTCACTAAGATACCCACCCTGGTTTGATTATTGCCTGCTTTTGAAGTCTATATCTCCAATGCCTTGTTTTTATTAATGTTGTTATACACTGCGGAGACATCATGGCAACCATTGTAGATCACCTTGTATTGTGGTTTTATATGACTTTTGGCTTCATGCTCTTCTAGGAATTGTTTTGTTTTGTCTTGCTTTGTTTTGTTTTTCCCTCTAATACAGAAAGGATAGATATACATGTAGAGACTCATGTATGTGTAGAGCTTATAAACAGTTTACAAGAACCAGCTATATAACACATGTTGAAATGAACAACTACTTTGAAGAAAAAGAGACACTACAGTACCCAGTGTTGAATCCATAATGTCATGAAATCCAGCAAAATTATCATTCTTTGTTCAAAGTGATTTTAGCTTGTTTTGTTGTGTTTAAGTTAAACACACATGAAGGTATGGACAGCTGTTTTGAAGAGAATGATAGACACTATGACAGCCATTCTTGGCTTCCCAATTGTCTGGTCTTGAAGACCTGAAATGCCTTCCTCGTCCTGTTCAGATCAGTTCCATACTATGTTGTTTCATGTGAATTCCCTATATGTGAAAATATGGACAACTATTTGGAAGAAAACAAGGGTCAATATGATAGAAAATGAGTATCTCTGATTGTCTAGCTTTGAAATTTATGTCTCTTACATTGCTTTCTTGTGACCCACTTTGTTATGTTTTGTTGTGTTTAATTTTACCCTTTTGATATAATTGCATGTATGTTTGAGTGTGTAAGATGGATGACCATATTGCTGTTTTTGTCAGATCATGAAGCAGAACTGTTAACAGTCTCACTGTTTGAATGTCTACTTTGCATGTCTTAATTTTGTAATTTGAACAACTATTTCCAAGATGTTAGTATGCAATTTGTCAAGTAATGATTTCTTAGTGGGGTTTTTTTTGTTTCTTTTCCTTTTTTCCTTGGAATTCTGCATTGTTGCTACCCTTTATTCTGTTTTGTTTTGTTTGTTTGTTTTTTCTCTTTAAATACAATTTAAAAAAAGAATTGTGGTCATTTTTATATCTGTCTAGAATATGTTACAGGACTTTTTGTAGGGTTGGTTTGGTGGTCATAAATTTCTTCAGTTGTTCTTTGTCATGGAAGTATCTTATTTCACTATTAATTTTGAAAGATAGCTTTGGACGGTACATGAATCTGGATTGGAAGTTGTTTTCTTTCAGGAATTGAAATACTTCACTCCAAGCTCTTTTTGACTTGAAGTTTTGTGTTCAGAAGTCTGCTGTGATTCCGATGGGCTTTTCTTTACAGGGGATCTTGGATTTCTCTTTGGATGTTTCTTGGATTCCATTTCTTTCCTATACTGGGCATTTTTGTTTCCATCAATTTTCTATGCACATATATTTTTTATTTGTCTTCTCTAATTGCTTCTCTAATTTGTCTCTTTATTTGTCTTCTCTAATATCTCTGATGGTAAGCATCATTTCTTTTTGTATCTGAGAGGTTATTTTCTCTACAACCTTTTTCACTTGCTTTTTCACTTCTGTTGTTATCATTTTAGGACGTTCCAGTGTTTGGCTTCTAATTTCATCTGTCTCATTGAGTTCCTGGTTTTTCCTCAGTGGGCTGGGGTTCTGGGGTTGCATTTTGCTTTTGGATCTTGTCATTTTCTAATTTCTCTTTTTGTTTTCTATTCTATTTTGATGTTTGCCAATTTCTTATGATATATAGCTTAGTTACTTGTATTGAGGCTTCCCTCAAGGGAGGAAGGAGATGTCTGTTCTTCAGGGATGTCCTCTAGATGTGGTTGGTTTTTTATAGCTATCCCAGGAACGTACCTTCCTAATTTGTAAAGGATGCAAAATTACTATTTAACTTAGCTCCCAATTCTTTGGTACTTAGCTCTGGAGTTGATTATGACCCCATACAATTATAGTGTTATCATAAGTGGGAGAAAAACTATTCAAAATATGTATGACATCCTGGTTAAAATAGTACAGTTAGTAACAACAATAGTTTTAAGTACAGCTTAACTACTAAGTATGGTAACCATTAACCTGCTACTTCTGTCTACAGAAGGAAAATCTGGTTATATAATGACCAACGTGCACTTATAGGCTGTGGCTTTCTCCTTAGTAAAGTGATTTTACCCATCTGCTGGGGCCAGGAAAGGGGGTTAAGATGGGTAGGGGACAGGGTAAAGTGATGAATGAGATCAGATACAGTCAAGGCTGGAGGTCAAAGGATGATCACTCAAGTTTTGGGAAACTGAAGGACACAGGAGGGAAGCAATGAAATAGAATGCAAGGGAATAATCTGAAAAAGTAGAGACAGTGATAACTCATTTAAAGTTTAAATTCAAGAAATAGTTGAATTTGTAGCACAGTCATCTTAGCTATCCTAAGTGTGTTTATACAGTTTTAGATATTTTTTCTTTTCCCTTTTTTTTCTTTTTCCTCTTTTTCCCTAAGATTATAAATTCTCTAAGTTCTTGGAACAAAACAGTTAATATTCCTAGGATTGGAACAATTGTGCATTTTAGTGTCTGGTGATCTGAGAAACTCTTGAAGATCATTATGTAAAATAACAACCCTAGTTATGCTCCTACCACCTTGTTTTGAAGATCTATCATCATTTTCTTGGGTACTTTACTATTGTTATTTGTCTTTTTTTGTTTCATGTTTTTCTAGTAATTTGTTTTGTTTTGTTTTGTTTTTCCCTCTAATACAGAAAGGATAGGTATACATGCCAAGGCTTTTACATGTGTAGAACTTCTAAACAGTTTACAAGAATTAATTATATTATACATGATGAAGTGAACAGCTACGTTGAAGAAAAAGAGACATTACAGTACCCATTGATGATTTCCTATCATCGTGCTGCAAAAACCAGTAATGCTTTTATTCTTTGTTCTGAATGATTTTAGTCTGTTTTGTATTATTTAATTTCAACATACATGAAGATATGGACAGCCATTTTGAAGAGAACTAGGGACATTACATTAGCCATTGTTGATTTTCCTATTTTCTGGTTTTGAAGGCCTATAATGTCTTCATCACTCTGTTCTGGTCATTTTTATACTATTTTGTTTTGTATAAATTCATTGTCTGTGAAGATATGGACAACTATTTAGAAGCAAACAAGAGACATTATGGTAGCCACTGTAGATCTCCTGTTGTCTTGCTTTGAAATCTGTGTCATTTACATTGTTTTCTTCTGATCTGCTTCATTCTGTCTTGTTATGTTTAGTTTTACCCTCTTTAAAATAAAAAAAGAAAGAAATAGTTGAGAAAAAGAGAAAGAGGATCAATAGAAGAAAACAAAGAAGAAAGGCAGAAACCTAAGCCATGAAAACAAGGAAGAGAATGAAAAAGAAAGAAAAAAAGGAGAAGGAAGAAACAAAAAGAGACCTGAGAGAGTGAGAGGAAAAAAAAAAAACCCTCAAATACAAAAATAACCACAGTATACAAAACAAAACAAGATGACATCCAAGCAGACAAGAAAGGGATAGCAATCAGACAAATAAGGGAGAATAAAATGAAATACCTGGTGTTTACAGTGCTGTGATAATGTCCATGTTACATCCCAGAGCTGGGCTGGGTATGGAGCTGATCTTGGCCTCTGGATGTGGGGGCTGGACTGATCTTGGCAGTGGAGTTCTCCGGAGTCCCACTGCTGTCTCCTCACTGCTGCCCCAGATGCTTGTGCATTTCCAGCCTTACTGATTACTTCACCTTCCAAAGGTGTGTGTGCATCCGTGCACCTGGCTGTTGACCTCGGTCTTGGGGTTCCTGTCGGTCTTACACTCTTCCAACAGTCCCCTCTGTCATGGGGTAATGCAGGAAGCTTGGAGCACAAACTGTCTTCCAACTGGTCCTGCCCTCTGGGATGTAATGGTGGAGGTTCAAAGCATGGACTCACTCTCTTCCAGCTGGCCTGATTTCCAGGATGTAACAGATGAAGTGCAGAGCTAGAACTCACTTGGTGATTTCTTGATGTAGTTAAGCATTGTAAAATGATTACTTAGTCAACTAGTTAACACATTCATCTTTTCACTGGTTACTACTTTTCTGGAGATGATGAGGACATTTAAGATTTACTCTCTTAGCAGATTTTAACTTTTTTTTTTTTTTTTTTGGTACTGGGGGATCAAACTCATGACCTCGCGCTTGCCAGGCAGGCACTTAAGCCACTGAGCTAAATCCCCAGCCCAGATTTTAACTATTTAATACATGATTATAAAGTATATATTTATCTATTATGTACTATAGTCACCCTACTATTCATTCAGTCTTCAGCAGTTTTTAGTTATGAATAAGAGTTCCAGTATTACAGAAACTTCATACCCTTTAATCAACATTTCCCTACTTCTCCAGCTCCCTCTGCCTCTCCTAATTGCCATTCCATTTCTATAAATTTCAGTTTTGCTTTCTGTTTCTGTAAGTTTAAGTTTTGTAGATTCCATACATAAGCTAGATTGTGAAACATCATTCCATACCTAGCTTATTCTATTTACCATAATGTCGTCCATCTTTTCACAAATAATGCAACTTTCTTTAGTATTAGGGCTAAATAATATTCCTTTGTATGTGTGCATGTGTGTATGTGCACATACATAAGTTTTCATGCCATCATCCACTGATGAACACTTAGGTTGATTCCAATTTAGGTGGATTATTATGAATCATGCTGCAGTGAGCAAAGGAATGCAGATCTCTCTTTGACACACAGATTTAATTTCCTTCAGATATATAGCTCAGCTATGTACCCATTTCCCTTGGCTATATATTCCCCAAGATTGCTGAAGTGTAGGGTAGTTCGACCTTTAATGTTTTGAGGAATTTTCATAGTATTTTTCATGACCACCATACCAATTTACATTCCTACCAAAAGTGCTTTTTCCTTTCCTAGATATTTTTGCATTACTTGTTATCTTTGAACTTTAATATGAGTAGATATCTTGTTGTAGTTTTGCATTTCTCTAATGACTAGTGATACTGAACAGTTTTTTCATATGCTTGTTGTCATTTATATGTATTTTTAAAGAAATGAGTATTCAGATCCCTCATCCTTTCATCATTCATGTTTTACTTTATGCTATTTACTTGAATGAGCCCCTTGTATATTTTGAATATTAATTGTTTAATAGATATGTGATTTCCATGTTTTCTCATATTCCATAAGTTGCCTTTTCATTTTGTTAATTTCCTTTGTACAGCTTTTTAGTTGGCTGCAATCCCACTTATTTACCTTTGCTTTTGTTGCCTTGTATTTTTTGTTTTATCACCTTGATTTTATTTTATAATGATGCTATTGGATCACATATTTTTGTTTTTTTGTTTTGTTTTGTTATTTGGGATCAAACTCATGACCTTGTGCTTGCCAGGCAGACACTTATGCAGCTGAGCTAAAACCCCAGCTGCCTTGTATTTTTTGCATCATGTAAAAAAAAAAAAAAATAGCCCAGAAAAATGTATTTTTTTCAAATCTTTTCTTTTATGGTTCTAAAAGTTTTTTTTTTCATTTTCTTAACATTCTGAGTATTTTATTAAGCACAACTAAGCATGATTGCTAAATTGTAATTGCTTACATTAATTATTTAATTGCACTGATCACCTAACTATATACTAAGTTTCTAGTCCATTTTGAATTGACTTTCATATATTCAGTGAGATAAGAGTTCAGTTTGATTCTTCAGCATGTAGATATATATTTTCTGCAATACCACTTATTGAAGAAATTGTCCTTTGCTTAATTGTGTGTTCTTGATATGAGTTGCCTATAAATTAGTGGATTTATTTCTGGTCTGTATTTTCTCTTTTGTTTTAAATCTTTGTTTCTGTTTTTATGTCACTACCATACCATTTTGATTGCTGTAGAATTTAAGTATACTTTGAAATTAGGTAGTGTAATGCTTCCAGATTTGTTCTTGTTACTCATGAATATTTGAAGATTCATGCTTTGAATATTCAGAGCTTTTTGTAGCTCTAAAATTTTTCCTCTGTTTAAAAATTTACATTTTCATAAATTATGTCCTTTTAAGTGATGTTAGTATAGTTTCAGGGTTTTACTCATTACCACTCTCTATTTTTGAAACATTTAATTAGGTACTTGTACCTATTAATAATTGCTCTATTTTTCTCTCCCATAAGCAACTGGCAAAACCTAAATGTTTTTCCCCCCATGGATGTTTCTCTTGTGAACATTTTGGTATTAATGAGTGTCATGGTTTATGTCAGTGGCCCCCAGGCCTCATGTATTTGCATTGTGCATTTGTGATTGGTTCACTGTCTAGTGCTTGGATTGGTGGTGTCAGTGCTACACCCTCCTAGGGGGTGGAGCCAGGATGTGATGTAATGGCAGGAAGAAGGGGTGTCTCTCTCTCTTGCCAGTTCCGCTTGCTGTTTGCAGCCACCATGAACTGCGGCCCCGCCATGCCACCCTTCCTTGGAGCCAACTGAGTATGGACTGAAACCTCCATAAACTGTAAGAAATAAACCTTTCCTTTCTCAAGGTTGGGCATCAGGTATTTTGTCTCAGCAATGAGTAAAAAGTAGCTAAAACAATGAGATAAGATATTAAATGATCTTTTGTGTCTGGCTTTTCCCATTTAGCATTCTGTTCTCAAAATTCATCTAGGTAATAGTATTTATTATTCATTTTTATTGGAAAATGATATTTCATTTTATGGAAACATTATATTTTGTTTATCTATTCATCAGTTGATGAACAGTTAGGATTTTTTACTCATTTTTGGCCATCATGTTACGAACATTTGTACAAGTTCTTGTGTGAACATACATCTCCAATTCACTTCGATTTGAATCTAAAAGTGGAATTGCTAAGTAATATATTAACTTTTTAACACTTTGAGAAACTCCTTAATAGTTTTTCAAAGAGGCTGAACAATTTACTATTCCAGCAAAATGGGAATTTTTCAATGTCTCTACATCCTTACCAACATCTTATTGTCATTATTTTCTATTGTACTTCATTGTAATTTGCTTTAATTTTCTTTTTTTCTAGTTGCATAAAATGAGACATTAAGGCGCTGAACACTGAGTTAGCTGAATTCTGTTCATTTTTATATATTATGTTTACATTTTTATCCATCTCAAAGTATTTTTGCCTTTTTTCATTCATCTATTATTTAAATGTGCTATTTAATTTCTAGATATTTGAGGATTTTCAAAATTCCCTCTTATTATTGACTTCCAATTCCACTCTATTATATTTGGAAGATATGCTTTATGATTTCAATTTTTTTAATTTATAGAGGCTTGGTTTATCATGCAACATACAGTTTATCTTACAGATGTTCTATGTGAACTTGAGAAAAATGTGTTTCTGCCAACAGTGTAAGGAATGTTCTGTAACATCTGCTGGATCTGTCTATTTGTAACATTACTGAAATATTTTAATTATTTTTGATCATCTATCCATTTATCACTTCTTTGCCTATGGAAAGTGGGTACTGAAGTCTGCAACTCTTATCATTGCCAATTTTTCCTTCAATTTTATTTTGCCACATGAATTATGGAGGTCTGTTTTAGGTACAAATACATTTAAAATTGTAATATCTTGGTGGATTTATCATTATAAAATGCTTTTGGTTTTTTAATCTTAAAGTCTATTTTTTGTATCAGTATATTAATTTTCTTTTTGGTACTGTTTCTACACTATATGTCCCTCAATTTGAACTATAATGTATTTTTTGTCTTTGAATCTAAAATAAATGCCTTGTACAGAGAATATAATTGGATATTTGTTTTTAAAATCCATTCTTCTGATCACTGTCTTACTTAGAATGTTTAGATCATTTCATTTTCATTCATGTAATTACTGATAATTAGCTGAAATGTTGCACTTGTTCATTCACATCTTCTGCTTTTTCCTTTAAAGACTTTAAAACACTATTAACAATTAAAAATACTTTGTATAGTTCCACCATGTGGATCCTACTGTTTTATTGATGAATTTTTCTTGACAAAGCCCTCCCACTCCTTTTAAGTGTATCAAAAGTTTTGCCTGAATACTAGATATTACATTTAAGCCAGTAAAAACAAGGTAATACTATTTACATCTGCAGTTGGACATATTTCTTCACTAGGGTTTTTATGGTGGAGATTAAGTTAACTTGTAAATGAATTGAACCGGGTTGAGTCTCACTGTAGCTGTGGTTACACTCAGGTTACCAGCTTTAAATTCCTCCAGCATTACTTTGTGCTCAATGTCTCTAAGATTTTTCTCTGTTTTCTTTTTTCACCTTCATCTTCAGATATCAGATGAGTTTGGACCTCAGAAATTATTCTTTCCATGTTCTTGCTTCTCTTTCATTAGTAGAGTCTTTTTTTTTTTTTCACACGATGCTGTTGGCCTGGTATTGAGGGAGTAGTTTGTGGTTTCTCTTATATAGTTCAACTTTCATATTTGGGTAAGCTTTGTGTCCTGAGGTCTTTGAGGGTAGGGCTTTCGCAGTGATCCTGCCCTACTTCCAGTGCCAGGAAACATTAGATGTCCTGACCCTAATCTAATCCCTTGTCCCTCTCCCAAAAACAGTTTTCTATTTTTTTTCACTCAGCTGTTGTGGGTCTTCACCTGGACCTTGGTCAGATTTGATAAGATTTCCTGATTGCTTATGACTTTTTAAATGGTGAATAAGGATTCAGCAAGGGTTCGTGCCTTATTCAAAGTGGTGACTTCTCTTCTACCCAGAAATGACCTTTTCTCCTGACCCTCACCCCTACCATCAAACTTTCTCTGAGCAGGA
Source organism: Dolichotis patagonum (assembly GCA_004027295.1). NCBI lineage: Eukaryota > Metazoa > Chordata > Mammalia > Rodentia > Caviidae > Dolichotis > Dolichotis patagonum. The sequence continues at coordinate 60,209 of PVJX010008370.1, forward strand.
TACAGAGGAGTCTCGGGAAGAGAGCCTGGGAACTGGTAGAAATGCCCTTTCCGTCAGTGGCTCCCAGGCTTCAAGGTTCCTCCTGTGAGCTCTCACTTAGCCTTCAGTGCTCTCCCACACTCCAACCCAGGAAAGCTGGTGCTTCCTTCCTGTCTCTTTAAAGACACTTGTCTTCACTTCTACTTCAGTCTAGTTAGTTGTTCTGTGACTCAGGCTCTTAGAGGGGTTTAAGGAGTGTTATGACTTTGTAGATTATCTGACTTTTTTTGTTGTTAAGGTATAAAGAATGCTTTTTTCAATTTTCTATATCTTAAGTCAAGGCCACTAAGTACTTTTATATAAAATACATTGAACTTTCCTATATAGACTAGCATGGATTTTATTTTCTCCTTAATTGAATACATTGAAGAGCTGTACAGTAGATTCTCAAATTATAACAAGCCTTGACGTATGAATAACTTAGGTTATGACCAGAATTTTAGTTTTAACTAAAGCATCTTGATTTATGACCTGACTGCCAGTCACTTGTGCTTGCAGATGGCCTCAGATACAGATTTAACCCTTAAAGGACTCTGGAAGGAACATTACACCATCCTTTCCTGTATGGGATTAACTGAGAAATCTTGGGCCAGTATCTCTCTAAGGCCACTAAGATCTGCCTGTATAACAGAGAGAGACTCTGAAAGCTGTACAGGAGCCTGAGCCTTCAACTGCCAATATGAGTTACAACCAGCCTTTGGGAATGAATTGAGCTCATAACTCAAGGGTCCATCATATCTATTTCAGGGACAACAGCAATAGCTACCTATTACCAAAACAATAGGTGTGGTCAAATATACAGTAAATGATCAAATTTTTAAAATTTATTTATTTAAAGGGAGGAAAAGTTTATGTAGCTCACAGTTTGTGGAGGTTTCGGTCCAGACTTGGCTGGCTCCAAGATAGGGTGGCACATGGCAGAAGGCAACGGTTCATGGCAGCCAGAAGACAGCAAAAGCAATGAGCAAAAAGAGCAAAAAGGGAGGAGTCTAAAAATTTATTATAGTAAAAGACACATTACCATTAATTACCCTCAAAATACTGCTGTTTATATTAAAAACAGTTATTATATCATTCTTGCCACACTTTGAGTGTCTTTGGTGGTGCTATTATGGCTACTTCAAAACATTTACTGTTTGTGGTCATTTTGGCTTTGGGAAAGAGCCAGAAATTGCAGGTATTGGATCCAACCAATAAGGTAGATGAGGACATAGTGTAATGTTTTTAGAAGCCTGCCATTTCATTGGATGGTGCCAGGGAGCAGGATTCATCATATTTATTATCACATCTAATAAAGACACTCACAAAAGAGGACTTCTAGAACTACTTCAGAAAACAAGAATGATGGAATAAGTATGTTTGAAATAAGGGAGAATGTTTTAGGAAGGATTAATGGCAATGTCTTTTAGTGCAATGCAGTTTTAAAGTTTAAGTATTTAAGTAAAGTTTTAAGTTTAAGTGTATTTTAGATCACATCTCATACTTTATTTTCTTACTTAAAATTCTGCATCTCTTTCTTTTAACCTAAGCTCAAATTTATTATTTGACCTCTAAATCCTCAGTTCTTGGCGTTTCCTTTCTTTCATGTATTCCAGTTACTCTGAGCTCCTTACAGTTCCCAAATTGGGCCTCAAAATTTGAAATGATTTTCAGACACTCTAGTTGTTGCTTAGCTCACTTTTGTTCTACCTGTGGAGTCTTTTTGTTCTTCCTTTGAAGTTTGTTCTTTTTGAGGAAGCACTACATCATTTCCTCATGTCAATTTGGTCCCCCTGTTTGAAATTACCCTTATCCATGGTAAGGTGACAGCAATTGAATTTTGTTCACTTCTACATATCTGCCAATGGACTTGTGATCTCCATAGGGTCAAGCTAATTAATCATCTAATTATTTTTATAGAGTTTTTGTATATTCGGTATATTGATCATCTGTCAGAAGAGTATCTGGGAAATATTTTTTCCATTGGGTAAACTATCTCTTCACTCTGTTGTTTGTGGTACAGAAGCTTTTCAATGTGAAGCAATCCCATTTGTTGATTTTAGCCATTATTTCCTGCATTTTTTGAGTCTTATTCAGGAAGTCATTGCCCGTGCCTGTATCTTGAAACGTTTCCTATATGTTTCCTATCAGCTATTCAAAATTTCAGGTCTTGCATTTCAGTCTTTGTTTTATTTTGAGTTGACTTTTGTATAGGACTAGAGATGAGGATACAGCACTGACTCTTGTTTGAATTTAAAAATGATTGTTATTGTGCATGTATTTTGGAAAGGAATTTTAATACAATTTATCATAGTTTAAAGAACAAATTATCTGCTTTTCATTATCACTACTAATTACCATCTCCTTAATTTTTCTTTTTTTCCCCCCAAGGTTTATGTGTACTAAGTTCTATACTAACTTACTCTTACATAATTATGTCACTGGGATTAAGATCTTATAGTTCATAGATCAAGAAATTTAAAAAGAGAGAGGGACCATTTGGGGCTGTTCCAGATGTTGTGGAAACACCAGGGCTGAGTCAGATGGAAGACACACAGCCACTAAGGAGTTGGAAAGCAACTCTATTATGCTAGCAGACTGGGAGAACAGAGTTCTAAATCACCAGCCCATCTTGGGGTTAAATAGACACTTACATATGTTTTAAGTAGGAAGTAAAAAAGGCTGCTAGAAGTTTATTTTATAATTGGTTTCATAGGCTGGGCCATATTCTGTTAGGCAGATTTATTTCACGCAAGTTTAGTTGGGGGTTTCTTAAGATCAGGGACTTGGGTGAATAAGAAGAATCAATCATTGTCTTTTACTGAGCCAGTCTGTCCTTGAAGCAAGTTAGCACAGGATGCACTTTCTGGTTGAGTTACACTTATCTTAACAAGTTGTAGCTGGTATTGGAATCTCAAGGCTAGCTGAATCTAAACAGGCCAGGCCTGCCTTTCTTGCTCTTAATGTTAGGTTGTACATTTTAAAATTTCCTCTACACAGACATGAAGCAACAGTCCCTGGTTATTAGGGTAGGGTTCTTGCCTAAAGAAATGAATGTTCTCATTGCTATCATCCTTGGAATTAATCAAAGTTCTAGAAAATGAGTGGATAGGGAAGGGAAGGCTGGAGGGGGGAAAGAGAGAGAGAGAGAGAGAGAGAGAGAGAGAGAGAGAGAGAATTGTGTTATATCTCAAGTTTGAAAACCACAGTTTCCAGCAGGAGGGTAAATTTCACTAACCATGTGAATATATGCCAGAAAGCTGCACCACACAAAGCTTCTCTTTCTGCTCCTCTCCAAATCCTCTATTCAAATAATGACAAGAGACGTGAGGTGTAGTCTTGGGGTACAAAGAAAACACTGACTCTCTCTGCTCCTGGAAAGAATATTAGGTTTGAGGCAAATGTGAGTTTGATATTGGAGTCTTTTGGATCCATCCATGCTGTATTCTACCCAGTCTTGAGTGGGAACGAACTGAAGGGATTAATTAGGGCAACGACAGTTGGAGTCCTGAAAGTTTGAAGAAGTGTAGGTAAGCCTGACAAGGGAAGAAGTACCCTTGTTATTCCTGGGCACAGATGACTGGGCCACTTGGCAGAAATCCACCAAGAGCCCAGGGTAGCAGCAGAAGCAGACTTTTTGTTTCCTCTTGTGGGCTGGCAGCAAGACATCCTGACTCTGGAAGTGGTCACATGTGCACAGTTATTCAGCATGGCTGGATGGAGCCACACTTGGCAAGCTCTGTCTCTAGAACCTTGTGAATGCCTGAACCCCTGGTTGGGTAGCTGCAAAGGGAGAGTTGATCCTTGGAAAACAAGCAACTTCAGTGGATCTTTGATGTGTTTGGGAAGATAATTTCTAAAGACTAGATTTCTGCTAATTGGGTTAATAGGAAATTTTGAGCTACTGCCATTGCAACATTGAAGGAAAGTGACAGTGTTCGGAACCCTCTATTTTTGGAGCAGGGCATACTGCTTATTTGGGTGAGTGCTGGTACAGCCATGTGTGGTGGTTGTGACTGGTTTCTGATCTGCCTAGGCCTGACATGATAGGATGGTGACTTTAACCAGACCAGCTATAAATCATTTGAGTATGATTTCAGATACATTCATGTCTCTTTTTTACATATTTAATGCACAACTACCTCATTTATGCCTGCATAATTTGTAATTCAATATAAGAATTAACCAATAGGGTCTATAATAAAAAAAATGTCACTTGCACATATATAAAGGAGAAAGCTTTTCAGACTTTCCTATCAACAAGAGAATTAAAAATTTATAACTAGATCAGTTATGGTCATTAACTCAATTCTTTGGTCTATATAAACAAGAAAATTGATACAGAGAGGCTAATTTTCTCAGGGTCATTTATTTATAGAAGAATATGCATCTATTTATAAAGCAGTTTTATATACTTTTTCTTCTCAACAGTCCCACAGTATAAAGCTTTCATGTCCCAAAAATGAAGTCATTAAAAATCATGTACTTGGGGCTAGAGGTTTAGCTCAGTGGCACAAGTGCCTGCTTGACAGGCATGAGGTTATGAATTTGATCCCCAGTACAAAAAAAAAAAATCATGTCACTATGACTTGGTAAAGTTTAATACTCTTTCAAACCTGAGACTAATTACCCAGTTATTCTGGAACAAGTCTTTGGAAATCTGGGTTCATTCTATAACTGATGATCACCTATTTGTCAGACTCCATTCTGGGTTTAGGAACATAGCAGAAAACATCACAGGCAAAACTCTTACTGCTGAGGGACTTATGTTGTAGTCAAAGTGATAATTAACAAACAAAAAAGAGAACTGAATGAATTTCTATAATGGGAGACAACTTAATCTGGATTAAAAAAGAGTAAGGTAACTTTAAATTCTCAAGCTCAGACACCAAAGTTAGGAAAGGCTTCTTTGAAGAAGCAAATTTAGACAGAGACCAGCATCGTGGCCTGACTCTGTGGGACCCGAACCTCCGGGACCCGCAGAGTGGCCCGGGCTGTTTGGATTGAAAGTCTGCGCAGACCAGCATCTCAGCGTGACTGTTTGGGACTGGTGGGCCCGCCCTTCATCCGCAGGGAACTGCCCTGAGACCGGCATCTGGGCCACGTCTGTCTGGGCCCGTAGCCCCGCCCTTCACCCCCAGGAAATCTCACAGAGACCAGCATCGCAACCTGACTCTTTGGGACCAGGAACCTCCCGGACCCGCAGAGAGGTCTGGGATGTTTGGATTGGGAATATTGTGGAGACTGGCATCTTGGCCAGCTCTGTTTGGGACCGGGAACTTTGCAGAAACCAGCATTTTGGCCTGACTCTTTGGGACCTGTAGGCCCACCCTTCACTTGCAGGGAACCTCCTGGAAACCTGCCTGGAACAAACCACAGTGGCCTGGCCTGCCTGAGATTCCACAGGCTCCGGGTTCACCACACCCAGCATTCACCTTACCACTTAGGGAGCCAGGAGCCCACAGAGGGGAGTTAGGACCCTGTGAGGAAGCCAAGAGCCTGTGGGGGAGCCACGGCCCCAGGAACTGAGGGTGCAAGAGGTAATTCGTCACAGATACAGAGAAAGCTTTGGAACACTGCTCAAAGCAAGGAAATATAGAAAAATGACAAAAGGAAAGACCAAAAGGCAGGCTCAAAGCCCTAGCCCTCCCCAAGAAAGCTTAGAAGCTGTGTACATAGAAGAAAAAAGAAGCCATACACCTGAAATGTCTGAAATGATATCAAATGAAATAAATATGCAAATAGGGAAAGCTATGGAGAAATTC